>DWCF01002737.1:0-22588 GCA_018230265.1 Delias oraia | reverse complement strand
AACCGCGCCACAGTCCGCGCATTGGTTGTGTTACCGGCTTTTTACGCCGCTTAAGCCGCCGGCACTTTTAAGGGCCTCCGATATCGTCACTCACTCTTTGAAACACATAAGTTGTATTTGAAATAGTACTTCTACTATATTTCGCTGATTGAGTGAGGATATCGGAGGCCCATAAAAATGTTGCTCAAGTGAAGCAAAAAGCCGTCAACACAACCAATGCGCGATCTGTGGCGCAGTTGGTGATGGGCGGCGGTTTTCTCTTAGCATATCGGAGACCCACCTGCTCTGTTGTTCGCCATATATTAAATAGTTGGGGAAATAAAAACTCTCATTCTTTTCTCAACATTTGTTTTCGACCACGCGTCTCCGACTGCAACAGGCAGACTGCGCGACGCTCGTAGGAGTCGGTTGTATCTACACAGACAGCGAATGGTTGTTTGTTTAGGGCTTCCCTAACTGTGCGTCGCGTCCCCCAGTTAGGGAAACCCTGGTATAGCGTGTAGCGAAGTAGGCGGATCTCCTATATGTTATGATATGGTATACAGATCACCGCCGCTCATGAATACATAATCCACGCTTTGGTTGTGTGCCCTGCTTATTCTGCTGTGAGCGTTATAACTTCACGGGCTTTCCTATACCATCACTCACTCAGCGAAACGTACAAGTATTGAAAAAATAAAAATAAAATTTTGGGATGAATTAGCCTTATCATTTCGGAAGATGAAAAATAGATGGTAGCCGATTCTCAGACCAACTCAATATGCATACAAAATTTCATAAAAATCGGTCAAGCCGTTTCTGAGGAGTATGGTAACGTAGCCTATTCTCAAACCAACTCAATATGCATACAAAATTTCATAAAAATCGGTCAAGCTGTTTCGGACAAGTATGGTAACTAACACTGTGACGAGAATTTTATAAATTAGATTAATTTATTTTAATTTATATATTTATAGAGCAGGGATCGAACCCCGAAGACCAGTTAGCTACGAGGTTCTTATATTACAATTAGTTTACAAATTGGTAAGGCTGGTGATGTGATGATTGTAATTTTTCGTATGCCTTACATTTTCACGAATGCTCATCGTAATATTTTTCATCACTATTGCATCCAGTAGTCGCATCAGGGATTGAAAGAGCTTTAAAACATATGGAAAAAACAAATATCGCTATTAAAATTGCAACGAGAAAGAGTGTATAATTAAAAATGCCGGTTATGAGGTAGGCACAACAATGGTACGAAGCTTTCGAAACTTAATGCAGGTCAGACGCTTTTGCACCGTTCGGATTACATAACGCAAAATTAACAATGGCTGTTCTTTTACGGAGTTTTAATTTCAATACTATGTTATGTCAATAAAATCAATCTAAAAAAGCGCTTGGGAGCCGTGCTTTAATCACCTGATCGTTTTTAGCACTATTTGACCCTCCCTCCATTTTGGTGATATGTAGTGAGATTTAAGACTGCCTTCCCCTCCATACAAAATCACGTATATTTTAGTACCTACAAAGAATCCTAAAATATTTCGAATATTATCTTTAAATACAAGTATAACGTATCTTTTTTTCGTTTAGAAGTCTTCGTATTAAAATCACTAAGTTTTATTAATTACTATAGAATACCTGTATAAAATTACAATGTGATTGACATAAAAATAAATACACGTGATATTATGTTATTAGACTGCTCTTCCCCTTGTAATTTTTGTCAAATCCCTCCCATATTTTTATGAAATTTGATCAATAGCATCAGTATGTAAGCTAAATCATACTGGAATAATATATCGGTTACTTTTTATATGACTACAAAAATAGTGTAATGGTTTTAGTGTCCCATACATTTGTTTCTTGATTTCTCGATACATGATACTTCGAGTTTGGTGGGTCAAAGAATTGCTGAGAGTTACCGGGCATAAAATTTTACAAGTAAGTATTACAGGCATAGGAAAAAAATAGAAAACCCTCTCCAGACAGTATTGGATACAAATATAAGAAATAAATCCACTCTATTGAGAAGATCGACTGGCTGAACAAAGCACTTGTAATGCTTAAAGAATCTCAAACACCAGGTTTTTTGGAATACCGAAAAATACAATTTCTTAACAATTCCGCCATATGGTATCTAAGTACTTATTATTGAACAGAAACATAATATCTTGATAGTGATAACTTTAGTTTTACGACGCTTTAGTTAAACTTAGTCACATAGTTTAACGACAGTCATTAACAGAACATATTGCGCGTAAAATTACATTCTAACATCAAAGTATATCTATACCGAGAGAACCTCTTGGCTAAGTGGTTCAAACCCACCACGAAACAAAAGGTTTCGGGTTCGAACCCCATAGTTTCGTGTTGAAGGTTCATTTTAAAGCGTAGCAATTGATTTAGGCGCACCACAATCGATCCGATTACGAAAATGATCTCACCGTCTGCCAGCCTATTATATGATGGTGTAATAAATTACTTGAATTGCTCAGTATATCTGAGATATTCCAGCGTGTCTTGGAGCGGGTGACGTCAGTTCATACTATAGCCAAATTGCGGCCAACGGTGATTTTAGGGTAAAATTAGTCAAGAACCACCTTTTGTTTACGGTTTGTAAAATTGATTTATCACTTACGCGTCTATAAATAGATACCTTACCACTTCGCTCTGTTGTTTATCCTCTGCAATGCTAATAGCAAAATTAAACCAACTGATATTGATTTTACGAACCTCCTAGTCGTGCACTGTGGTATGCTACTGTGAAGCTATCGGCTATCGGGTTCGACTCTCGGTCTGAATAAAGTTTACTCGGTCTTTGGATGGGCTTGACAGTGGCGAGTGCATTTAAACCGTCTTTCGCGTGGATTAGCCATGCGGAGGCAATAAAAGGGCCGGCTCATCCAAAGTAATACCACGGACTCATAGAATATCAGCGTGAAACGGTGCTTGCATTGTATTTCACTGAGCGAACGTGGATATCGAGGGCGGACTGTCGCTCGGATGTTCATGGGCGGTAGTAACCTCATACCGTAAACGAGACCCTGCTCCGTTGCCCTTCAGAATGCCGTGTCGCAAGGTGGAATGTGTAAATATATTTCATCATGAAAAAAAAGCGTTTATTAGTCAAAATCATTTTCCTGTGGAGGAACACATCTTTAAAAAGCCACCTTGTCGTTTGCCTCATAATAATTATTTAAAAAACGATCTTTTTTTAAATTAATATGAAATATAAATATATCATCCTGAGAACTTAGTTATCGTTGCAAAATATCTCAACTTTCATTATAATACATAATTATAAGTATCTGCTGATATATTCACAAGATTATCAATGCAACGATGAGCCGTGGGAGCGGGGACAATGCGGCGAGGTTCAATAGCCGAAGAGCCATAGTCGCATCGCACAAAACAAGTTATTCAAACCACTTTAACAGACGTACCGTGACGAATAGATTTGATACCAAATGTTTTTAAACTCTAGCGACCCTTTGTTTTACGCCGACCGAGCCGAAGCCTAAACGAATTCGTTACGCGTGTGACCGCAAAGAATACACTTGTTGACTAACTCATTACGTTTTATCCATAAAAAAGAGACAAACAAGCAAGGGGTTCAACGCGGATAATTGGTCGACCGTGTACGTGGTCTGCAAGGGTGACACGCTTTTTCCGGAGGTCTCCAAATCGTTATTATTTGTAAATACCTCGCCTCCTAATTTTGGAATACCTAAGAGACGACGCACGGCATAAATTCCTAAAAAATCGCTTAGTTATACGGACGAAATTTAGCGTTGAGCCTGGATGTTCGATGATAAAAAACACAAAATTCTTTTAGAACATTTCGCGGTATAGAAGATGTTGAGGGAACCACCAGCTATAAATCTGCCACCAGAAAGGATCTGCCAGTCAACGATTCATTTATCAAGCTGAAGGCTAATATCACGAGAAAAACGCTAAGGTACACTCATGCGTATGTTACTAGAATCGGTGATTTTTCGTACTTATACAAGCATAACCGGGTTATTGGGTTTATCAGTTTTATATTGATGAGATACCGTCCAGACTCCAGAGTCTCAGGCTAACCTCTGCCCCACGACGGCCCATACCGAGGTTCGAGTTTCGTCCTAGTCGCGGACAACACTAACTTCTCGCCTGCCACCCGTGTTAAGCTGTAATGGCCGCTCTGGCTTACAGCTAGAATAAGTAAGGAAAAAACGCAGACGCAAAAAGGCCTACAGTTAGAGCGATTATAATAAGATGAAAGTAACTCTTATGTAAACTTTTTACAGACTAGCTAGAACTCTTTAAGTCTTCGAAATGAATCAATACTGTAATTTAAATTTGAATAATAGCTTTGACAGTTCACAATACGAAGTCTCTACGTGGTACTACATGAACCAATTATTAACTTTTTTATTGCATAGCGGGTAACGGAGATGTGGATCTTCTCTATGGTAAAAATCACCGCCGTCCATGGACGATCGCACCTCCCGTATCCTCTTTCGCTCAATACAAGTATAAATCACACCGGTATCTTGTGAGCCCATGGTGTTACTCCGTACGTGCCGATCCAATTACGGCTTCAGCGTTGTTCATCAATCGCTAAACATTCAGCCACGATTTACAATCACGATACGATCTTTCAATCAATCTTTATATTACGGCGAGGAAAAAGGTATAAATAACATTCATTCATTCACTTTCATATACGATCGCAATTCAGATATAGTATCGTGTTGTGGAAGATATTTAGGTCGATATCCATTCTTATCTATTCTTATCTATCTCAGAACAAACTTGGGACCCTCCATTATCCTGAGTTTATCCTACCTGCTCCTTGCCGCTTTGAATACATTGCCATGCAATTTGATAACACAAGGGTACAATGACATTGTATCGTTCTGTACTTTTGAAACTGTTACATCGCATACCTACAAGTACCAAAGAACTGATATGTATGTGCAATGTAAATATATGAATGAACAAAATTAGTTTTTGGTAAAAATTTAAGAATTACCTGCGTCTTTATGTTCATATCACTTCGTACCTACAAGTCACATGTGTTGTAACATTTACTGTGTGTACTGAAACACCTAGATGTAATTTTAAAAATATGTATCTAATTTTTTTTCATGGTACAGCAGACAATGGAGCAGGTAGATCTCCTATATGGTAAGAGAATACCGCCGGCTATGGACAATCGAACTATGGTCGTGTTCCGGCTTTTTACGGTATCACTTCATACGAACCGGCCCAATAACTAATTGTATGCTTATTGTAAGCATAAGCTTCAGCATGGCTCTCCCACGGGCTGCGACATTGTCATTACATATACCCTTCTTAAAAACCGAATGAATATGATAGAAGCAAAAACATTCTATAACATATAAAATATATAAATAGATTATTGTGATTTATTTGATAAATGCAGTCAATATATTACAATCATTACATCAGCGCAAACGGTATGAACTTGACGTGTTGCAAGCGTCTCAATGTTACCACTAATGGTATTTTTATACGCTTGCACAGCCACACGTGTAAATAGAGCTGCTTTCAAGAGCTGGTTGGCTGTCCACAATTCATGTTTTTTCATATCGCACGACAAACGACACACATTCACACCAAACCTACTCGCATAAGTAAATATTATTGTGTAACGAAATAGTGTATGCATTAATAAATTAACATTGCATTTAACCGTTGTAGATATTTCCAAACCAATACGAATTGAAGGCCATCAAAAAAGGGCGTACCAGTCTCTTAAAGACCGGAAGCGTGGCGGCCCAGCAGAAAATTTGGGTGCCCATGTGCGGAGGACCGCTTATCTAAGGTGAGCCTCTTGCACGTTTCTCCTATTCTGATACAAAATAGGGACAAAACCTGAAGTTTAAATGAGTTGCTGTTTATTGGTGACACGCAGACAGCGTGAACTTGATGCATCCGATGAAAATTACGCCAATTACAAAGACACGTTTAACCTTCCATGGCTTCCAGCGTTGGTGGAATAACTTTACATCCGCTTACATAATCGCTCTCAGTGGATTATATTCAATAAGCGGTCTGAACTCAGATGAAACGCGCACAATGTGGCTTGGGAAACTTCAAAATGAGAGTGTAAACTTACCTAAAATGCCGGCAACGCAACAGAATGGTCCTTAAATTGAGAAGACCGCTTATTATAGATAAGCCTCGTACTAATTTACCTCCCAATTTTCATTTAAAAATGATTTTATAGATCAAACAATATATAACATATACAAAGTTGAATTATTAATTAAACAACAAAAGATGTCATACGTTTTAAGCACAGCTTAATTGGTTTCATCAACCAATCACAACATTTTTAGGAATATAATTGATGATGTTTACGCAAAGTCTCTTTAAAATGTGACACCTCAGTGGGTTTATAGCAAAAATGAACAAACTGAACTATTTCAAATAACAGTTAAGTATCACGTAGCAGTACGGTTTTAACTGGAACAGTTACGGGGCATTTTTGTAATTCGTCGCTCCATGACCTGCGCATTTTCTGAGGAAACACTTGTCTCATAACTTGGACCATTTCTTACTATTAAAACGGCAATAAGGAACGCTCGCACTGTGGTTATCTTATAACTAGTTTATACAATAACGGTAGAGAGAATTTGTGCCATTGGATGCAAAATATATGCTAGGTAGTGTAATAGGCACATTGCGAGCTGGACCGCGCTTCTAAAAGGAAATTTCTTTACGTATGAACTTTTTTACGTATGACAATTTTTTAACACGAGGAAATGCATTTACGCACTTTTGCGAGAGGTTATGTGGAACTCGACATTCCGGAGTGTAATACCCAAACTAAAACCACACAGCATCAGCCAGGAGCACACACCGGCACCAATGTCTGCTTTAGCCTTTTGGTCTAAGTAGCGCCTTCGAGGTCACACTACGCATTTAACCCAAGAGACCAGGACTGGATACCATTCTAAGCCTCCTACGGTTGAGAAATACACAGCACTAAATTGGATCACCAAGCATGTTTCGAAAACATCCCACTCCAGAATACTATGAGAAATTACGACCTCACACTCAACATTTTCAAGACACTCGCCCGGCCAAAGCTAAGCCCTTCCAAAGACCGAGTACAATACAAATAACTGAAACCTTACATTCGCCCCGGGTTTCGAACTCGATACTCCTACTTCGTGGAAGGCTTATTAGACCACTTAGCTAGGCAATCTTACGTATGGGATATTATTCCTTTTCATACAAAAATGCCATTCCACTGCGTGGTATGTCCTTGCATCAGACCTTACTAGTTTTATCTCAACTTTAACGTCACTGTGGCAATAATAATACTGCAATTTCTTATCTATGTCGTCATATAACATATATATTTCATATATATATATATATGAAAGGATAAAAGGTAGTCTTCATTGTGCGTTGAAACAATCAAAACAACCTCAGATTTTTTTATATTAAATAACGAACGATGGGTCAAGCGGGTCTCATGATGGTTACAGATCACCCGCGCTTAGGTTGTGTTTTGCTGGATTTCTACGCCGCTTAAGCGCTGTTGATTGGTGGGCTTCCGGTACCACTCACTCAGCGAAACACAGTACAAGTACGTCATGTAAGAATTCAACGAGCAGGTGTTATCACTCAGGATGAACCGGCCCAATAAGTGCATCGACATAGATGACAAGACGGAGTTAAGACACTCGCCCGACTACTTTCAAGCCCTTCCAAGGAATACAATTTAAACCTTCTGTTAAGACCATCAATCGAACCCAGTAACGGTAGCTTACAAAACCGTCTCTCATTTCCTCTCGATTTATGAGTACAGATCTAAATGTGCATATAAAAATATGTTGCTAAACATTATTTGTTGAAATAGATTTCAAGATTACTCACCATTTTAAACAGTAATCGAGACATTAGTACAAAACATCATACTAAGTAATGTTCGTATGACTTTGTTACTTGTTTTCGTCGAAATAGAGAGGAATGTTTATGCTTGTGTGTGCAAGTGTGGCCTAGTATTAGCGATATATCAATTATAAAAATTTCTAATATAATTCGCCTTGTCCTGTCTCTGTTTTTCAACAAAAAATTCACGTCACGAAAATAACATCATATATCATTTTAAATATATTAATAATGTATACTTAATTAAAATATGTACTTTAAACATACTATTTATAAAAATTGCTAGTTTTTTTCTATATTATTATTTCAACCAAATACAAATTAGCGAAAGAATGACGAAATATTTAAGACATTGTTTCAAGTAAAGCAATAATCGTATGCATTAAGGTTTATAATATTTTATGAGACAGTTTTTGAAAAAAAAAATTCATTTCATAAGTTTATATAGTCTAAGATAAATAACAAATGAGGTATGCAATAAATTGCCAAGACCAATAAATCCGAAATAATCCAATCAAACTCTGATTGCCTATATTGAGAACCTATAATCCTAACATCTCGTATATACTATGTAAGTATGTATATAATATGCTACATGTGGGTTTATGAATAAATATAGAGCCCTTGAGATATACTATGCTACATCGTAGCATAAATAACATTAAAGAAAATTAATTTCCATAATCTAAATTCTAAATATTCGTAATAAATTATTTTTTAAGGCATTTTGTGGCGCGCACTATCACTCTGTGGAATCAGGCGCCAGCAGCGGAATTGTATTTCCAAACCAATACGACTTGGGGACCTTCAAGTAGACAGCGTACATATTCCTTAAAGGCTTGCAACGCATCCGTAAATCGTAATAAATATACGCATGACCAACCATTATCATATCATTGTATAGCTCGCCATAAAGCAGGCCGGTTTCTATGGAAGGAGAGTACCGACACCCATGACCTAACGCGCCACAATCGTAGTTTGCGTTGCCAACTTTTTACGCCGCTTAAGTGGTATAATATCAAGCGACTCCGATATCCTCAATCAGCGAAACTCAACACAAGTACGTTAGAACGCTGGTATTCTGTGAGCTCGTGTTATGACTTCGCACGGGCTGCCATAATTTATGCATGAGCATATACATGGCTCTCCCAAGGGTAATTAACTAATGTATATTTTTTAGGAACAACGTAAACATTTTTACAATAAGATTTCTAATTAAATGTAATATTATCTATATACACATTTAAAACGTCATCTATGTACCGAGACTTATTAAAAATATCTAATTACGTAAACGATAAAAAAGCCTGATACAGAAACCAACAGGAGCTTAGTACTTTCTTTTCACTTCTTTACTAACGCTAAAACATATTTTTAACGTATCGAAGAAAAATACATTTCATCAACTACTAGCTGCACCGACTGACTTCGTTCTGTCAAAAAATATTTCCCTGTTATTGTTTCTATGGAAAAATAAATATTGCTCTAAGAATTTTCCTCGCAAATTTTATTTGTATAAAAACCTTTTTAGTGCTTCAACGAAATGTTTAAAAAAAGCAATCGAATGTATGGAATCGTTATAAAATTTTTTACTTAGCAACATATTTGGTTATACATTCTTATAGATATAGAATTGAATTTGCATTGAACTGTAATATTTTCTTGAATATTTCAAAACTGTTGAATGACCTTAGAAATTAACACTCGCCATACTTGCAACAGTATAATGGCTACACACAGCATCTTGAAGGTCTTTTAATAACGTAATTCTCGTTTAAATTTCATACATAATAAGGTGTGTATACTTAAAACCTAAAAACATTTGGTTTTAATAGTTAACGTTCGTATATTTTACCTTCACCGTCTACACGTGATACAGAAATAAACAGTGATAATTTGTTATGTAGCATTCTACAACCAATAGAATCGGGATAAAAGCACGTATATCAACATCATATATAAATATTTTTAACGGTATAGCGGACAACGGAGCAGATGGGCCTCTTATACGGTAAAAGAACACCGCCACCAATGGACAAAGGAACCACAGTTCGCACTTTGGTTGTCTTACTGGCTTTTTATGCAGCTTAACTGACATTATTTTACGGCCATCCAATATCTTCAATTTTTAGTGAATCACAGTACAAGTACCGTTTATCAGTATCAAGTCTGTCTAAGCGTGGGTTGTGGCACGGTTGTTGCTGGGCCCTCTTATAAAGGCGACACGCCTGCTTCATCATCCGCTGTACCAGGATTCCCAAACTTAATTACACTATGACGCCCTATACAATTATTTTTCTTGCGACGCTCCCCTCCCCCTCACATAATCTGAACTACCTACTGTAATGGAAATAAAAACAGTAGTTGTTATCCTAATATGAGATTATCAAAAAAAATCCACAATATATTTAATATCTTTTATTACAAAATATGCACAAAACAAAACAAAACCCGGCGCTATACAGTAAAAATACTCGAAAAATTTAAATGAAATTTGTGTTCTATTTAAGACTCTCAAAATTTAATGAAACAGCGAAATTATCTTTTAATAATGTACGATGTTTTTAAGGAATCCGTTTTACAAAATGGATTGGCCTTTGAACATTCGCTAGAGGGTAATTTCCGAGGGACAACTTGGGAAATTATCCTCTGAGATTACTCAAAGGAAACATTAAAGAAAAATTAACTTAAAATTAATTTTGCACGTGGATACAATCTATTACCTATAGCGTAATTTCAACGAGTTGTAAAAAAAAACAGTAAAATGTCTAATTTTATGCTATTAAGGTGAAACGAATCTTATCTGTCAATAAATACTCTGTATAATTAATTTCTCTAGTAGTTGGCGATAATATTTTTCAAGAATTGTATGTGAAACTTTCTACAGAAAGTTTACGTCGGATTGAGTATGAGAATTAGTACATGTATTGTCTATGTTTGTCCGAAATGAACTTACTAAACCAGCGATCCTCAACCTATATCAGCCACGGACCTCTAGGAATTCAAGGACAGTTTTAACAGAGCCCTTAATAAATAGCACAATAATAGCATCCCGTGCCAGAGCCATGCTGAAGCATATGCTGACGTACTAATTGGGCCGGCTCATCCGAAATGATACCACGGGGTTACAAAACACCGAGCGTGAAACAGTACTTGTACCTACTTGTATCTACTTGACACCACAGACGCCCGGAGGTCCGTGGACTATAGGTTAGGAAACACGCCTAAACTACAGAATCGATTTAAATAAATTTTTACATCCAACTGTTAGTCAAGTCAATTTATAATAGCAATATTAAGTACTAACAAAGTGAAATTTTTATTTACTACGCGTAAAAGAACAGAAAGTTGTTAAATTAAACGATTTATTCTATTGGCGGAGAGCAGCGGTTTAAAGGCATTAACCGAATAGGCTGTATTGTTTAGCGGCGCTTTAATAATCGAGACTACAAGTGTACATGACACTAGAAATTACACACGTTGAATGCAAAGTGCTCTAGAGCCACGCCTGCCTCTAATGCAAATTGGCTAGCTTCACTTTATGAGCTCGCCGCGTGAGCCTGAAGGACTCATTTGACTTTACATATTATACTTGGTATCCAGGTCAATTTAACCGCCTAAGAAAAAGATATCGTTTTAAGTATTATTTTTATTATATAGGTACCCTAATGGTAAGAGATCACAGCTCACCATGTACAACCCCACTCATCAGAAAAGCATAGTACAAGTAGGTACTAATTCACGCTAGTATTCTTTAAGCCTGTGGTGTCATTCCAAACCGATCTAATTAGTGCGTCAGCATGGCTCTCCCGCTGGTCGCTGGGCTACTACTATCAGTCTTTTGCAAACACTAAACACAAATTATATTATAAAATTCTATTCAGATTCAGTCGGGTAGCCATTAAATCAGAATAGCTTACAAGATTATTTGGCCATGAAGATTTACTGTCGTAGATTTTAAACCAAAGTTCTGATTTTAAAAAATGCTGAAAGAGGTGACCACTGCCCATGGACAACCGCACCACAACTCCCACTCAGTTTGTGTTGCCTCTCCCACAAAACAATGTCTATACATAATGAACATAAATGAAACAATAATTATAATTATATAGTCGCGTATGAGAATTGCAACTCAATTAATTATCATAATTAATTATCCATTAAAAATATTAACGCAGTGTAAATTGCGTACATAATACATACGCTAACGATTTTCATTTATCTAGTACAATTAACAGTACTTATTAACAAAACTCGGATAAACATTCCGAAAAACTTTGCTACAAAATGACGTGATAATATAATCTCTCATTCCAATATAAGTTCTGTACTCGCGAACAATTGGTTCCCGCAGTAATGCGGGCGGATTATCGCTACGCATACAAATAGACCATAACTTTGTCTCGATAAGGTCCTTAGCCTTTTACGTAACGGTATTTACACAAAAATTTGGATATCCGGTGACTATGGCAGAATTTTTAATTATAAAAAAATTCCATTCTATGAACCAAATCGACAACTCAGTACAAAACAAAATACAAGCAAATATCTCCTTTTTGCAATATGTTCTGACAATATTCATATCTAGTTTTATCCGAATGAATTAATTTAAAACTTACCATTTCGTGAAATATCTAGCTCAACTAAATTCTCAAAGTTCTGTATATCTGATGGTAATTTGTGTATTTCATTATCGCTAAGACCCAAACGCCTGAGGCGGTGCAATCTGAAGAAGTTCTGTAAAAAATATAATAATAGTAAATACCAAAGGTGAAAACAAGTTTATTTTATTTATTATATATGTAATAAACTTGCATAAATATTTTTGCCTGCATTCTGAATAGCAATAGTTAAATTGTTGTTATATCTAATATAATCTCATAAGTATCTAAAAAGCTATTTTATTGGTTTAAAGTATAGTATTGTAATAAATTGAAACAATATAAATTATTTCTATGGTTAGACTTGTTTTTGTAATCAAAATCAAAGCAAACTATTTGAATTATGTTTCACCAAGCTTTATTAGTTAATTAAAATGAAGTATTACCCGACAACTGATGTAACAGCTAAGTATGAGCATTAAAATAAATAAATATGCACTGCATATTGAATGAACCATTGCAAAAATATTGAAGTACATATTTATAAAATAAATTTGTTTTTGTGATTTTTTATAGGTTAAAATAAAAGAACAGGAAAGAATATTATTTATTAAAAAAAAACTGGATACAATAATGTTGCTCTGATACTATTATACAGGTAGAGTTATTTACTGACTGCAAATTAACATCAGGGTTCATTCACATTATTTTACAGTACATAATTATTTTATTTAATGGCTGTATGTTTCATATAATTGTAATAAAATCTAGTTAATCTGTGGTTAAAATGAATTCATAAACTTTATTTTTAAATGAAAAAACTAATTTACATGAGCCATGATGCACTTTTAGTAATTAAACCATCTCTACTAAAAGTACGTTACCAACACTAATATTGTTATTATTATCAACATATACAATTCTTAATATTTCTGACTATCAATCTTATTTCTCTTGGGAATCAGTAATGATGTTTATATTAGATACTATTTACGTTAGTGATAATATTATGGTAAACGCCCACGACGAATGGAAAATCAGTAACTGTTAATTTGGGTTCATTTACCTTAGGCAAATCTGTTATTCGATTAGCATCCAAAAAAAGTTCTTCCAAACTCCTAGAGTAACGTAAAATGTCTTCAGGTACTGTTTGCAAGGAGCAGTGCCGCTTGTCTACACATTCCACTTGACGATTACATTTGAACAAAGGTATACATCGAAACATGATGGAAACTACACTTTAATGAAACTGTTCTTGTTTAACTCACTATCACGACACATATTCGAGCACTTTTCAGTTGATAGAACTACACCAGCATATTGTATTATTTATATGATACAATTATTTTGACGACACGGGAATAACTTAACCACCTCACCCTCAAAAATGAAGCCACAAACTATCAGTGTTGCCTCTTACATTTGTCAGTCCAGCAATTTCACCACAGAATACTTAAGTCTTGTTTTCAATTTGTTATAGATATTAAAAGTATATATAAATATGTAAGTATAAATAAATAAATTTATTTTAAATTAAATTTAAATTTATTTTAAAAATCATATTTAGCTTCTAGTATAAAATTTAAGAAAATATATTGAATACAATCACAAATAATATTTTTATTTGTTTTGTAATAATCCTTTTTATATTATTATCATGGAAGCATGAAAAAATTTGTAAATAAAATGTTATGTCATAAATTTCTTATGAAATTGATATTAAAATGAGAAAATATGACATATATTTCTCTATGATCAAGTAAATTGTTATAATAATATGTATGATAATAAAAATTAAATCCACGTCATAATGATAGTTTACGTTTGACAGTTGACTTTTGAGGCTCGAGGGTCGAGCGTTAAAACTTAACTTATGTAGTTATCTAATCTTTATTTCCTGAAGGGGTATTATACGTTGGCGGGCAATTAAAATTTAACTTATAGTTTAATAGTCCAAAAATTATTAATTTGAGTGCTCATATAATGCTAACATACTGGCTATTCGTTAAAACGTTTGATTGAAAATATCCATGTAATTTATACCACGTATTATTTTAACTAGTTTATTTTTTTTGATTTCATTGTTTTTCTAAAAATAATTTCATAATTATTGTAAACCTGAAAATGTCTTACAACTTGGGATTTATTGGAGGAGGCAATATGTCTACAGCTATTGTTCAAGGAATCTTGAGAAATGGTAGGCACGAATTTCAAATGTTTTCATTCTGCTTTTGCGAGCAAGATATTATTTACATTTATTTAAATTAACTTACAAAATTTACGGATTTGAAAATGATATTCAGGTGATCATCCAGCATCGAAAATTTGGGTATCAGGACCACATTTAGAAAACCTGAATCACTGGAAAGAATTTGGTGCAAATACCACAAACAAGAATGGAGATATTTATACTAACTGTGATGTAATATTCATTGGAGTTAAACCCCAAGTTCTACAAAAAGCAATTGTTGATTGTAGCAATACTCTGCCACCAAACACAACACATAAAAAATTGCTATTTATTTCAATGTTAGCTGGAGCTACAATTGAACATTTACATAAAGTATGGTTCAAAGTTTTATTAATTCTTTTTTGTACTTTTTCCGCAAGTTTTATGCATTCTGGTTTATTGAAAAAATTATTATTATTTTATCTAATAAATATAATTTACTTGTTGTCCTGTAAAGATTAAGAAAAGTGAAGTTAAAATATACTTTTATAGTTGTAAAATGAAAAACCTAAAATAATTATTTTAAAAAATATTGAAAACATCTATTAAAACCAATAATTTAATTTCTTTCAGGTGCTTAGTATTTTACCTGGTGAAAAGCAGGTGATAAGGATATTACCAAATACACCCATGGCTGTCAGCGCAGGAGCATGTTTGTACACACCAGATGATTCAGTAACTGAACAACAATGTAAAGATCTAGAGAGATTGCTTTCTGGATGTTCTGTATGTGAGAGAGTGCCTGAAACTTTAATGGCATCTTTAGGATCTCTTATTGGATGTGGACCAGCTTTTGTTAGTATTTATTCTACACCTTTGTAACATTTCAATCTATTTATGAAAATGTAATCGTAGCTAAAATTAAAACTGGAAAAATTATATCAAAAAATCATATTTTTTTTAGCACCTGTTTGGCTAGATATACTTCTAAATCTTGAATATTATTAATATTGATAAATATCAGCCACTGTATTTACTTTAAGGCATGACTATGACTTTTTTATTTACAACTAAAATATAACAGAAACTTTTAAATTAGTAGCCCTAAAAATACTAATGAAATCTTGTTACCTATAAATAAGAATTAAGATATCTTCATCAAATATATGAACATCTTGAGGATTTTAATTGAAGTCAGTTCCAAATAGAATCTTAAGTCAATGGAAAAAGATTGACTTTGTTTTAAACTATGCTATATACTATAAACATGATAGGCTCAGTAGTCCAGCCTCATAAAGTTTTATTTTTTATGGTATTTTAGTTATGTTTCCCACATTTTACGCAGCTTAAGCGTTATAATTTTAAGAGCCTTCACAACCGCGCCATAATCGGCGCATTAGTTATATTGCCTGCTTTTTCCGACACTTAATCGCGATTATTAAGGGCCTTCGATACCCTCACTCATTCAGCGAAACAAGTTTCAAGTACAACTACCATTTCACGCTGATTATTCTGTGTGCACGTGCTATCACTTCGGAAAGAAACATATTTGAAATTCTCAATTTTCAGATGTACGTTGCAATAGAAGCATTAGCTGATGGTGCGGTGAAGCAAGGCGCTCCCAGGGCATTGGCAACGAGACTTGCCGCTCAAATGGTTATGGGTAGCGGCAAAATGGTGCTAGGCAATACGAAACATCCGGGACTTTTGAAAGACGAAGTCTGTTCTCCTGGTGGATCTACTATTTCGGGAATTGCGGCTTTGGAACAAGGAAAATTTCGGTATGTGTGATTATTTATGATGATTTATGTTTAAAATTTTAAATTAGTTCAGTCTGGAAGTGCCCGAGAGAGTATTCAACACTGTTTTATCCGTGGCAGAGCCATGCTGATGCACTAATTGGGTCGACTATTCCGGAGTGATGTTACAGTCGCACAGAGCGTGAATTTAAAAGGTTCTTGAAGGTGACGTAAAAAACCGACATTATCAAGTGTCCATTGTAATAGGGTTTTCCATGCGTTAGTATGCGAGTCACTTTGGTTATATCATCATCATCAGCCTATCAAGTCCACTGCTGGAGATAGGCTTCCCCCAAACATGCAGGGTGTTTTGCCTTAATCATCAAGCTTGGCAGGCGGGTTGTCGATCGCAAAACATCTCCTGTACTCGGAAGGGCGCTGCTGCCCACCCTCTAGTGAAGTGTCCTTTAGTCGCCTCTTACGATATCCCATTAGAAAGACTGAGAGTGGTACTATTCTGATTATACCATACTATATAATATATATTACATACTACTATACTATTCTGAGTGGTTATATAATAACCCGAGATTCGAAAAGCCCTTTTCGTGGTATTTCGGTTTGCAAATTAAATTGAAGAAATACGTTTGATCGATAATGTTTTATACGAACGCTATCTTAACGGCGATAGATGTCTGTTTAAGTTGCTGAGAAGGTTCACGAAAAAAAAATATAACAAAAGTCCACGATAATATATAACTAAATTTCATAATATATTTATATGGAAAATAATCCAGTCAAAATGGACATTTGGTCTAGCCAAATTCGCATAGAGCTGAAAATTGGTAGAGGTGTTAATAAAACATCAAGTCAACTTCGCTAGTACGTCTCAATAAAAATTTAGGTTTCTTGTTGGTAAGGCTAGGTCAGATTTTCTCAAATCGATAATTTTTATCGTGAAAATAGATTCGACAAAAGTTGTAGATTTTTGTACGAAGAAGTTTTTAGCGTGTGAGATATCGCGTTATTAAATGTTTGTTTATGGTATAGTACATAACGGAGCAGGTGGATCTCCTACATGGTAAGAGATCCGCCGCCATAGACAACCGCGCCACAGTCCGCGCTTTGGTTGTGTTACCGACATTCTACGTCGCTAAGCGGCTCAATTACAAGAGCCTCCGATGACCTCACTCAGTGAAACACAGTACATATCGGTATATACTCTAAGTATTCTGTGAAATATAATACAAAGTAATAATAAATAATGTTTATGTTAATAACTTAGTGGAAAAGTTTCATAAAAATTGATCTGTGGTTATATTTTACACCACAATGTGAATAATGATAGCAAAATACATGATAAACGTTTACCTTGCCATATATTTTATTGCGACATTGATTCTTATCAAATATCACCATAAATTATCGTAATTTAACCATTACAGTAGCAGTTTGTCTTATTTGAATGTTTTATGAATATATTACCATATTCTTCTGAAAAAAATATTTTATTTAATTAATAGCTGACTATGAAAAGATTATTAGAAATGGTACAAAAGCATAGTTTTTTATAGAGACGGTATTTTAATTATTACTTTTAAGTAAAATACCAAATTGCGATGTAACTATAATAATTGTCATGTGTTGTTGCGAGACTTTTTGTTCTGCAATCACGTAGTATATCTGTAACCAATATTAATCCATGACCACTGTTTAAACATGTTAGGTGAATATATCACCTTGAGTAATTATTGGTGTTTTAGTCAGGATTCAAATTTCTTAAAAAAAAAATATTGTCTATGTTCACCGGATTTTATTTTTTCGTTGGAGGTTAAATCAAACCACATACATATTTTATTTATTTTCTCCTTATAATTTACATAGCAAGTACATAGGCGCTATTATAGCGAAGTATATATGTACGAAGTAGATTTATGAAATACCTTGAGACTTCTATTTTTTGTTTGCTTCAGGGCGACACTAATAAATGCGGTTGAGGCGGCCGTATTGAGGACTAAGGAGATGGGAAAGAATTAAACCAAAAAAGAAATATTGAAGTGGTTTTAGCGAGAAAACTATAACCTATCCTAACCGTATCGCTAAAAAAAGATAGTAAATACTACTATTGCCAGATTGTATTAATATAGCTGTGAAATGTATGTAATGTTGCCAGTTTAATTCTACCAGTCTAATTAATTTAAGTCTTAAAAAGCCACTTAAATTTATATCTATCAGGAATAAAAATTGTTTTGCTTCGTTTTTGAAACAATTTTGTGTTTCTAATGTTTTCCGTTAATTTTGATTTATATAGAATCTCTAGCGTATTGATGTAACGGACTATTCTCCGCAACTCGATGTCTAAGCACCAATTTTTGTATGGGATAGTGTGGTGTATCACTCTAGCCATCAATAAAATCAGTAACGCCTCGGATTGCCGGCGGTTTCGGAGTGCATCCTCAGAGTGCTGAGGTTTTGTGCCCTGTAAATTGCGAATCTTGTAAACTCTAGAAGGACGTGAGCTGTTTCATTTTCCTTCACGCATGCTCTGCATAGAGGGCTATCTGTAACACCTATAACATAGAGGATAAAGATGTTTGTTACAAGAACCAGGTACTGAAATGAAATGAGACAATATCACACAGACGGATGTTTAAATAATTTTAAAAATATTTGTTTTTTGTGACTTCCAGTAGAATAATAGAAGAAGTGTAGTCGCTTCAAGTTTTTATTTCACAATATGATCATATCCTATATTTAAGCACATTATTTCTGTATAAGTCATTTAATTCATTCGAGTTAAAATATTCATAAATATGCAACATTTTAATGTTCTTTTTGTTCTCACGTTATGTCTCTTTAAGTAATATTATAATTAGTTTAGATACACAACATACAGAGTTTAAATTCATCAAGTTTTGAGCTTATTTTTAAGTACATTGTATCTGTCTTTTATTGATTCTTAATTCGTTCTTGAAACTCCATCAGTATTGTGTTAATTTCGTCTTATAATTTATAATTAAATTAATTAAGGTAATAATAAATATGTAATTATAAAACAGCAAAGCAAAAGCAATTAGATACAAAATTATTCATTAGGTTTATATATTCAAAGAAACCAATTTAAAATGTTACTTTTATTAATATGAAATATAAATTTGCTTTATATATTGTTAATTATAAAAATATAAAATGATACAGTTGTATTAAAACGTTATATCAGGGTTGCCAGCTACAAATTAAAAACTAGAACGACAATTGGACAGAATTAGGACAATTTGGTTTAAAAACAAACAATGTAAAAATAAAAATTCAAATGATAAAAAAGTAGACTAATAAATGAAATTCATTAATCATAACTGAAAAGGAATTGACACTAGAGTCCTTTAACAAAATTATTGACATTTTACCGATTTAAGGCTTTTAACAATAATCACCTTATTTGAAACCTAACCAGGACTTCTTAGTATATACACTATATAAACCAGTATACGTCCTGGGAAAACAATATGGCAACTCTATATAAATTTAATAAATATTCAATAAATACTTTAAGAGCAATATAGTTAAGATTCAGCTTTGTTTACAAGTGAGACATTTCTGATTAAGTTTTAGATCCTATTTAATTTTGGGTACAAAATAATATAAGCAAAATATAATTTAACTCTATAAAGTGATTTTCTATCTGATTAAGATACTCATATGATTGTCTACCTCTTACCTTTTTTGTTTATTAAAAATAAATTACATTGAAAATGATTTTATTTTAGCCTATAAGTTTATCTATAACGTAATATTAAATTAACTCCTATCAAACTATTTTTTTATAGTATAGCGGACAACAGAGAAGGTGGGTCTCCTATAGTAAGAGAGCATCGCCGCCTATGGACAACCGCGCCACAAACCAGGCATTTTTAAGGGCCTCCAATATTTTCACTATCTCAACGAAACAGTACAAGTACCGTTTCACGTTGAGTATTCTATGAGCCCGTGGTATCACTTCGCGTGAGCCGGCTCAATTAGTACACATATCATTCAGCATGGCTCTCCCACGGGTATAATATATATTGTATATCATGTCCTGCAAAGTACAAAAGAGCTTCAAAGAAAACTATGCTGGAAAAAGATTCTGCAGGGTCATTATCATCACTTAAGTGAACATTGTGAAGTTACATGATAATATTGTATTACGTCTGTATTCTTGACATATAAAGCTTTTTATTTGTTTGTCTTTTTTGATTAGTGGTCACACTTGCCAGAGTTGGTAGGTATAATGATATTAAAAAAATAACATAAGAGAATCGAGAAAGAATATAGTTCAAAGTTTCTTTCTAATTATTTAATTTTCTAAAAACATCCTTTTTTTATAATACCTTGACGATGGTTGTCAGTACGCCATAATCGTAATATTAGTCACTAATTCTGTGTCCCAGTTGAAGAAATGTCGGGCTCCTTTTCGTTCTTTTTTTTTCAAATTCCCAATATTCAGATGTCAAACATTTTGCAATATTCTCCTTAGACCGGAAATGCAACTTTTCCGAATCAAATCACAGTGGAATAATCTAAATCGATATATTGGATAAGTATTTGTTCTCAAGGTTATGGCGATTGGCGTGATATTTTATTTATTTTGTTAACAATCGTCTCTTTTTGCTTTCACTCTGCGGTTCTAGTTGGAGTATTGTATGGGGTTTGAAAACCGATTCTTCACCACTTACGTTCGGGCGTTCCTTTTATTTAATTTTATTTTATAGCGGACAACGGAGCAAGTGGTTCTCCTCTATGGTAAGAGAACACCACCGCCTATGAACAACCGCTTCCAAATCTGCGCATTGGTTGTGTTGCCGGCTTTTTACGCCAATTAAGCAGCATCTATTTTTTCTTTTCTCAATAAGGGCCTCCGAAATCCCCACTCACTCATCGAAGGATAGTAGAAGTAGAGTTTCAAGTACAACTATTATTTCACGGTAAATATTCTGTGAGCCCGTGGTATCAGTTCGGACATGTCGACCCAATTAGTGCGTCAGCGTATGCTTCATCATGGCTCTCCCACGGCTGAAATATCATATATTATTTTTTATTATACATTTAAATATGTTTATAAATTTTGATTTTGTTTTTTACTACCACCAGTTCTGAAAGCGGTAGCTCTGAAGAACGCAGCAATTCAGAGGAATCCTTATTAAATAAGTGTTTTGAAAGCGTAATAAATGTAATAATAATAATATTATAAGCTTCTTTGACTTCTGACATCAAGTTTACTGTATTTCTTAAGTGATTTTGTTTTTTTTTTCAAGTAAATAAAGAATTTTCTTTATTTATTTAATTTTATAAAAACATTTTAAAATCACATGGCTGCCGACGTCACGTCATTATCGCTTATAATTAATATCACGACTTAGCAATTTGTCGTTATATAATCAATTCTTTTGTTTTTCATTGCTGCCGAAGTAAATCTTTCTAGTCGTTTGCTTAGGAGTATAGGGGTGAAACGGGTGCACACAAACCGAGCGTCTTGTGAAAATAAATAAAGATACACGCCGTGCAAATCCAACACTAATATCAATACTCTTGTGTCTGGCTACTTCCGGGATCTCTTCATCCGCTGCTGATACGCAGCTCATCTGCCTAAAACGCTTACTCATTCTGTTAACATTCGGCGTTAAGCGAAACAAGAGCGTTCGAAAGAAACCACGCTGTTCACTTCCGTAACTCTGTTCGTCCAGTAAACAATTATGCTCTTGTTGATATATGTCGATTGATTTACGCGCGACTAAAGGATATTCTTCGGCCATTGTGTTGTCACATTTTAAATGAACTCAATAACAATGGAAGGTTATATGGTTTTTATTACACAGTACAGATATTCAGCAACCACACCAACGTGTACGCGGAACGGTGAGATGCAAGTAATATTGGCATTGATTGAGCATGAGGCCAACTTAGATAAGATTATGAGGATTACTGTGATTAATTTCGCGATTATGTTTGCTTATTTTACGACATGATTTTGTGACCGCTTTTTATCTTTAATATGTATATTATACTGCAAATTATAATGACGCTAATAAATATAATAATAAAAATTATATAATAATCTTCTTAATATATATAAATCTCGTGTCACAATGTTTGTCCTTAATGGACTCTTAAACCGCTTAACAGATTTCGTTCAAATTTGC
>DWCF01002736.1:0-22589 GCA_018230265.1 Delias oraia | reverse complement strand
ATATTCTCTGAGTGCCTATTTGGCTGAAGATGCTGGTCTACCATTGTTTTAGTTAAAGGACGACCTTCTTTATTTGGTGTGGAGTGGTATGTCATAGGTGTAAAAGTGCCTATCACTGGTGATTTACGGGAATCATTAAATTTCATAGTTTTTCCATTAAAGTTTAATTCAGACTTAGACTCTGGTACATCTTTGTTAGATTTTTCTAATCCTTTAGCCTTTAAATTTTTTATATCCAACTCATTTTTTAAATATTTCTGTGTTGTTTCCACATTATCCTTGAGGCAATTATTCTTATTGTCATTTTTAGTGGGTGTTTGTGATATATTGGATGTAGGTTTTCCTTCCTTGACAGGCTGAAATAATAATAAACTGTATAGGTTTTCATCAAAAATTTAAATAAAAGATTTCAATTTATTCACATAAAAATATATATACTAAATTTTGTATTAATAGAAACAACACAATCTTATAGGACTTACCATATCTTTTGGAACTTCAATTTCAATTTCTTCATATACCTCCAAATTTCCTTCAGCATTTTCACTGAAAAATTTAGTATACATTATTGTTATATGTATAGATAGTAATATAAATAGTGTCTACCTGTGTAATATAACATCAAATATAGATATTCATAACAAATAAATAAAAATTATACATATGAGGTCTAGAAAAAGTATAGTTTATTTTACAATCTGAGAGGAACTTCACAGAAAAATAACAATCAGTATATACTTATTGTTATTTTTCTGTAAAGTTTATATGCATATGCATATAATTTAATTATAATAAACATAATTAACTATAATAATGATTATGCTAATTGTCTAGAAATACAAACTTAAAAATACCTAACTCCAGTTATAGGCTTAGTACTACTAAACACATTTATTGGTGACCACATTTGTCAAATATTTCTTTTAGAATAATTAGACTATATCTAAGTGAGTGTCCTTTAGTATTGTAGAAAAAGAAAGTAGAAGTTTATGTTAAAGACACATCATAATAAGCTATAACATAGTTTAAATTTATTTCAGTTATCCCAAGATAAATTAACGATTTTGATAAATAAGGACCATAAATTAACTTACCGGACTTTGAGAAATTTAAAGCTTGGTTGTTGATGGTCATCATCTATAATCTGTACTGCTGCTAGTTCCTCTTCACCAGTTTTTCGATACAAATATAATCCATTACCAATATCAATAGCATCAACATTCTTACCATCTATTTGTAACACTACCTCCGTCTCTTTACTAGGAATAGCATCACTATGGCCCAATTGCAATGTATCATCAGTCTTGTCTAATATTACATTTCCATCACCTTTTTTCTCCTTACTCCCACCTAATGGACTATCATCAATAATAAGTTCGTCACCATCATATGAATTATCGTCAAATATGTTAACTCCACCAGATAAAATATTAGCAGCTTCAATTTGCTTGCCGATTTTAAAACTTTCTACATCGTTGCTTTTTTGTATGGGTTGTATTGTAGGTATGTTACATATTATGTTCGTGTCTGTTATGCTTGTTTCTGCATTGGAGGTCGACGAACTGTCTTTTGACGGTGATACGATAAACGTGGAGTCTTCCTCAGTCAGAGAATAAAACGCTGATGAGCTCTCGTTGGCGGTTAAAAATGATTCGCCCTGTAGTGACGATGTATCAAGGTTCTCTTTAGAGCGAAGAGCTTCGTCTCGAATCTGGTGAATTCTTTCCATCACCGTTCATTTGTTTTTACATAGAAAATAAAATATTGCGAACACGCGCTATTAAAGATCACTTATCGTCTATAGTCGCGCAACGAAAACATTTCAATGAACTAATTAGCACCTAGGTCAATAGCAGAGAAACAAGAGAAACTTTCTTCTGAAACACACAAAGAAACAATTATATAGATTTTATTCTCAAATTTTACTAAATTTTAATTGATTAAAAAAATCGTAAAATTTAAATTTGAGAAATAGGAAAATCAGTAAATAGAGACTTGTATTTAACAACACATCAGCCTGTTAAAAGAATAAAGATGGACGTCGTGACTTGAGTGATGTATCATGGATATCTTTATAAAATTATGAAGTATTATGAACTACGTCGATGGTATAATAGCGGGTTTAAATAACAGTTAAATAGCAACTAGAAACAGTCAACTTTTTGAAAGATA
Source organism: Delias oraia (assembly GCA_018230265.1). Classification (NCBI taxonomy): domain Eukaryota; kingdom Metazoa; phylum Arthropoda; class Insecta; order Lepidoptera; family Pieridae; genus Delias; species Delias oraia. The sequence continues at coordinate 20,417 of DWCF01002736.1, read as the reverse complement.
TCAGATTCTTGTTGAATCTATATTTTAGATACGATTTCAATTATAAGATTTTACTTATTAAAATTATAATATATCTATATCCCAAGATACATAAACCTTTCTCCTTTAGTCGTTATTACCAGCTATTTCAATTAAAAAAGAAAACTCTATTTATAGTATCTCGTAATGTAACGATATAGATGTAGTCTGCGACATCGATAAAATTCATTACCATTAACTATTCCATTTGAAAGACGAACAAAGCATACAAATAGATTTTTATTTAGATAATATTGTTATGTGTATTCCAATCCTAATTTTTAAAAAAAATTAAGTAAGTTTTTTGTATGACCACGTTAACAGAGTACATATTACAAAGTTATTACGTCATTTCAATGCAGTAAAAAATCCGATAGTCTTTAAATTTTATAATTGTATACCGTAATAAATGGCGATATTATAATATAACTTCCAACTTTATGATTTATGTTTTGTAGCACTTGCTAGTCCTTATTTTCTTGATATCTACAACTTTATTATCATTACATTATAAATTATATTCTGTGCCTGCGTCATGTTGCAACTCAACTGACATGCTATCATTGTTAACATTTTTAAAATAAATTCGTTGGTATTAAGATTATTTTTATTTTAAATGGAAAAGAAGACAAAGATGCCCGATGAAACTATTGAAAACGATAAAAATGACGATAAGATCATAGAAAAAAAAGACGAAGAACAAAAAACACAGAGTTAGTATCTCCAAATTTATTAATTACAATTTTTTTATGTATATAAATTATAAATATTGATTTGGTACAATAGGTTGCTTATAATATTGTTATTGTGTCTTTACAGACATAAAGAAGCAAAACGTTTCAAAAATTAAAAACAACACACATCAACGAAGTCGGACAGTTGGTTCTCCTAAGCCAAATATAATCAAAATACAAACGGGTTCTGTAAGAAAGTCTACAAAAAAGTGGCGTCCTCCACCAGCACATTCTGGAGTGCCAGTTCCAGAGAAGATGAAGAAACTATCGCTTAAAAATATAGATGTCTTTGCAGTGATGAAAAAAGATATTTAAATTAGTTATGTACATGTATGTATGTATATTATAAAACAAATGATAATGACTAACAGCTATTATAAGATGCTGGAAAGTTTCTTTTCGTATTAAGTTATGACTTATGTTTATATTTTTTATTAAGTCTAGCTAAAATATTTGTATCTAGCTTTTCAGATAGGTTTTAATAGCATCTAAACAAATAAATTAATTACAAGATTCTCATTTTCTGTTATATGTAATTTAGACATTTATGGGGTATATTTTATCATTAAAAAATGAATAACCATTAAACACAAACATAAATATGCATATACCTGTGGTCAAGATAAGCTATTATTGTTAAAATGGACAGCAAAAGGTGAGCTTTATTATCATATAAGTTGAATTAACCCAGTTGGAATAAGTTATACATACTATCTTTTTATGAAGGTTATACATGTACTCTCTAAATTATACCTATATTATTGAACAAAACTGTTACAAACTGTACATACAAATAAGAAATTGGTCCACAGGGAAGATCATAATTATGATCCAAATGAATCATTTATTTAAGTGGTTCAAGATGTGTATATTATGCTGTATCCAGCAAGAATTAAGAAAGTTTAGCTGTGTGGTCAATGCATCTGCCATACAGTTTAATTTGCTTTGCCCTTTTACTTACCACCTATTTCAGTCTGTACAGTAATAAAATATATAAACAAAAAAACTTTTTGCAATACTCACTATTATAAAAGAATAGTATAGTTTTAATCTATCAGTAGATAAAGTAGTTGTAGTACAAAGTATCTTGACTGCTCTCTAAAACTAACTAAAATTACATCCAGTGTTGTAAGTACAAGTACAAGTAATGAAAACAGTACATTTATTGCAAAATGTCATTTGATAATATGGCACAGGTGTAGATATTTTGACACTAGCCACAAAACAAAACAAGTCGCGCCTTGATAGAAGTAACAATATAAAATATTTAATTTAAATATAGTATAAATTATTTTTTATTTGTGAACTATTAAATTGGAACTGACTTTTATAGAGCAATAATATTTTTGTCCTTGTTAAATATCACATAATTCATTTAGTCTTTCTATTAATAGTAGGCTAGTTTAAATTTAAAAAAAATGGACTTCCTAAGGCTAGTTTTAGTTTCACGCGGATCGTCAGTACAGAGCGCTCCGCATAGACCAATCTGTATGAAGCTCAAGAAGCGTTTTGGAGTAGTACGTATTTTACCACCTGTCCCACGGGGAATGACGGTGCCAACGGCCAAACGGAAGGCGAGGTGACAAGTCGAGTTACGCCCTTTGCAGTCCACGCACAGTCACGTTCGCCGCCGCGACTAGTATGGAAGTTTGACAGCGCAATGTCTATCGAAATTATCTTGAGATTGCTTGGAAAGTTCGTTTTTTGGTCCAAGCCCTTATATTTGGAAGAGATTGTGGAATACATGTTTTAAATAAGAATCAAGGTAAAGATGGAGAATTCCACAAAAAGTACGAGAAATACAGAAAATATCCAGAAAAATAATATTTTTATTTTTTTCCCACAATCTCTTCACACACATGCTTAAATTTATGCTGTAGTTGGCCAAACTTCCAAATAGCTGGTCTAGCCAATAAGAGTATAAACTCTGTGTTCATTTTTCGCTGAGAAAACGATTAAACTTATTTAATCCCTGCTCTATTCGCCACGACTGCCGCCTGACTTTGTAGCTAGCGCTGTACTTATGCATGTTTCGCTCGGTACCTACATTTCCCATTATATACATTCCTATGAGTTAATTTAAATCGCCTAGACGCTTCGCCGTTCGGACCTTTTTTTTGAAAGGGCAATTTGGTGCCGGTCATCACAGCTTCACACGGTCTTTAGTCAAGAGATGTGACGTAATTATAGATACTTGCACATATTAACACCTTTACTGAAGTAAAGTGAAATTGATCTTGAAATACATATCAATACTTTTTGATTTTTCATAAATTCACGATAAATGTCACAATATTGGTGTCACAATCTTTTCGGTTATAATTGTTGTTTGCTTTAGCAGGCTTTTTTAGTTGGTAATATTCTTTTCGTATTTAATTATATAGGTACCTATTGAAAGCCGGGACATCTGCCTTGATTAAAGTCACAATAAAACTGTTTTATTACTATATCGATATTGATGCCTATGTAATCAGAGACAACGAAACGCCACATTTTCCAAAAATGAGTTAATTATTGCGCTTAATATTAATTTTTAGTTAAATGTGAGGACATTTAACTAAAAATTAATATTATGTTAATGTATAATGTTAATGTTTTTTTTTTCTTTAAATTGAGATACGACCACAATCCAATTTTTTCTCCTATTCAAATAACGAAAATGCCCCCTGTCCCTAGGTGTACTTAATAATAAACCCTGTCCAATTAAGTCATTTACACTAAACAATCGTTAACAATTGTCATAATAAATTTCAGGACATGATATACGACCGTTAAGCTCCGCCTGTCGACTTGATCGATGGTATTTACTGGTAAACTAGACGAGAATTTTAATTGTGTGTCCGTTGGTATAATATATGAGTTGAAGCGTACTTGTACTTTATATCTACGCTGCAGACCCTATTTCAGATCATCAGATACCACTTGCGTTGGACTGTCAAGACCGTTATGGTCAGCAGAACCAGAGAACCGTTTAAAATACAATTTTTTTTTATTATATAGCGGAAAACAGAGCAGATGGGTCTTCTATATGGTAAGAGAACACCGCCGCCCATGTAAAACCGCGCCACAGTCCGCGCATTGGTTGTGTTGCAGGCTTTTTCCGCAACTTAAATGGCATTTTTAAGGACCTCCGATATCCTCACTCACTCTGCGAAACAGCACAAATACTGTTTCACGCTGAGTATTCTGTGTGCCCGTTGTATCACATCGTACGAGCCGACCCAATTAGTGCGTCGGCTTATGCATCATCATGGCTCTCCCACAATACATAGATTTCGATACTTAAACAGTAAGGAGTCCCGGAGTAAGAATACAGTCTAATCTATTATTTCTAGTAGGTTTATAGATAAGTTTAACAGGAGAAGAGTAGGGTCTCAACATGTTTAGATTCAAATCTTGTTGATGATTCAAAGTAACTTTTAAGTTCCACTGAATTTATGTAGAATTTTTGACTTAGTGCGCATTTTTAATGCCAATCTTCAATCTGGCCAAAAGTAAGTAGCAAAAAAGAAAATAGGTGCTCTTATTTTGTTATTAAGTACATTTTATTATCGTTACTTTAAATGTATACCATTGACACAAAGTTAAATATTATACTTATAACAAGATTGTCTAACAATATCAATTCTTAAGAAAACTAAATTATATCCATTCATTTGATGTGTAGGTAGTTCATGGTTTGAAATTCGTAAATGTTGATTCTGAGATCATGTGAATATTCTAATTATTTAGATATCCGTGAAATTTAAAGATCCTTGAGAGCCTCCTAGCTAATTGTTTTTATGTCTACCATGAAGCGAGAAGTATCGGGTTCGAATCTCGGTCCGGACATTTATAATTTATATATTGTCTGGAGCACTTGACAGTGGCCAGGCGGTGTCTTAATACTGTCGTACCCGTAGGCTATGCTAAAGTACATGCTAACGCACTAATTGGACCGGCTCGTTCGAACCACGGGCCCACAGAATACTCAGCGTGAAATGATAGTTGTATTTGAATCAGTGCTTCTACTGTGTTTCGCTGAGTAACTGAGTTTTTATGAGGCCCTTTAAAATGCCACTTAAGCGGCGTGAAAAGCGGCCAACACAACCAATGGGCGGAAAATGGCGCGGTTGATCACGGGCGGCGGTGTTCTTTTAGCATATAGTAAATCCACCTGCTCTGTTGTCCGCTATACTTACCATAAAAATATGTACACACATTTGTTAAAGATAGAAAGGTATCACAGTAATTGTTTTTCCATATAAGCATTGTTATATAGTAAACAATTGTATTGAAAAAGGAACATTCGTGCAGCATTCGTGAACGTGGTCGAGATTAAGATAATAGTTGTGATATGAATGAAAGTTTTTATTGTTTAAGGCTGTATTATTTAAATTATTACCAATTCCCAATACCTTATTTAACGTTATTTAAAAAAAATCACGTAATTTATATTTAATTTTTTGATATCTTTTGGTAATGTAATTAAGCGATGTTTTAGTTAAATTAATTTTTTATTAAACTTAAATTATCTATATACCTACCATTAACATCCAACTGTAAGTTAACGGAAACATAAGGATGTCACCGGTATGACTGGATTCGGTCAACAATGTCGGTAATTAATAAATATCAGTATCTTAAATCCTTAAAATAAATGGAACGATAGATTTATTCTGTATAATTTTAATTATTGAACTTTTTAATAAGTAATTAAATTCCACTGCCTTCCTTAGGTCAAAGCTTTTTTTTTGCAATCGCCCTATTCGAAATAAGTACTTATTCAGTACCTTATGTTAAAAGCTGCGTTAACAAATATGTATAAGAAACAAATATGAAATAAACATTTTTATTTGTTATTTAGATTATTAAAAATGTATGCGTATTATTATTGTTATGTATTATAATTAAAAATTATTTCGCTTTTAGCCTTTAATTTAAGACTATGCAAACAGCGCTTAAATAAGTCGCATTGTATTAAAATTTGGTTACGCGTTCAGATTTACGACTTAGAATATAATATATGCTACGTTCAGATCAATTCAAAAATGGGACGAATAATAAATAAGAAGCCTGTAGGGTCCCATTGAATTATTTCTAATGTTATTCCTTGTTAAAAAACATACCTGCAGTAGGTATTAAATAGAGTATAGAGCAGGAAATTAATATAATTGTATTATCTAAACATTAGTTAAATGTTCATAATCTTTTTGCTAGCGAAACTAACACCTTCCTTTAGTAAAAATATACATTTTTTTATAGTTTAGTGGACAACGAAGCAGATGGGTCTCTTATATGGTAAAAGAACACTGCCGCGTATGGACAACCGCGCGACAGTCCGCGCATTGGTTGTGTTGCCAACTTTTTACGCCACTTAAACGTCATTTTTAAGGGCTTCCGATATCCTCACTTACTCGGCGAAATACAATACAAGTACCGTTTCACGCTGAGTATTATTATTATTAAAAAGAGAGCAAAGAGTAGGAAATTAATATAATTGTATTATCTAAACATTTGTAAATATTCATAATCTTTTCTATCTCATTTTATTTGTTAGCAAAACTTGAACCTTCCTTTAGTAAAAATATAATTACATATAATTAGTGTAATTATTATATTACTTATATCTATACTTATAATAAATCTGTAGAGAGATCAATTGTGTATTGGATTTTAATAACACCTGGTAAAATCATATTGGGCAGGTTAGAGTATACATTCATCACGTTACAACCAAATTTTTTTTGAAGGTCTTCTAGCTGTCGCCCATACAGCCATCACAGCTTCACACGGTCTTTTGAGGGTTCACACGGTCTTTTGGGGGCTACAACCAATAGGAGCAGTGTAGTGAAGGGAAATTCATAATTGAATCCGGTAGGTTGCGATATTACAACTCTTTTAGATACATAATATCATACAAGACTAAATGTTAGGCATTTCCATACACATATACTTACGCTATTAAACATGGATAAATAAATTGTATTTGCAAAATTTTACTTAGATGTTAGGGACTATTATAGTAATTGTAGCTATTCACGCCTTGCAATATGTAAAATTATGACCGCATTGATTAAATCCAAACTGAAGCATAAAACACATAAAATTTATTCGAAAATTAAAACTCTGATTTAAATATAGTTTTTGTTTCTTATATATGTGTATATTTGTACACGTTACAATTTTTTATATTATAGCGGAAAACGGAGCAGGTGGATCTCCTATATGGTAAGAGAACCCCGCCGCCCATGGACAACCAAGCCAAAGTCCGTGCATTGTTTGTGTTGCCAGAATTTTACGCAGCACTTTTAAGGGCCTCCGATATCCCCACTCACTTTGCCAAACACAGTACAAGTACCGTTTCATGCTGATTATTCTGTGAGCCCGTGGTATCACTTGCTTGGGCACTCAAGTGGCCCAATTTATGCGTCAGCATGTGCTTCAACATCGCTCTCCACAATATATTTTCTAAAAAGAATAAATACACCTTTATAATCTATTTTTGTATTGCATCATTAAATTAACAAGCAAAATGAAAAATTATTGACATATCTTAGTACTATTAAGTGCTTAAACATAAATTTCACATCGTATATAATATCAAGCTTTACAACGCGACAAAAATTTAAGTGGTTCAATAGTATTTGAGTTGATTAGTTACAAATACGAAAATCTTTTTTCTTGGTATTATTAAATTAAAACTTTTTTAAGGAAGTGGGCAGGAGACTTCACTTAAACATGAGCGTTGTGTTGCCATCCTTTGTCAGACTCTTAAAACTACCAATTAAGCGGCGTAAAAAGCCGGCAATACAACCAATGCGCGAACTGTGGCGCGGTTATCCAACGATCGTTTTCTCTTACCATATAGGATACCCACCTGATCCGTTCTCCGCTATAACATGAAAGAATAAAATAATGGTGTTGCAAGTACTCCCACTAAATAAACGTAAGGCGACAGAGAAAACGTAGAAATAAAGAAAATAATTCTACTTCACGTTTTTTGCGTATGGGAGATTGGTGTTGTGTCAATGGCAGCACCATGTCTCTTCCGCTGTCAAAAAATGTGTGAAAGATATAACAAAATAGACAAAGATTACTTTCATACTCTGAAAATTGTTTTACTAACTTGATAAATTGGTGCCAAAAAACAATTGCTTTCATTTTACAATAGCTACTTATTATACAAAACTTGAAATTTTGAAAAATAGCAGCTGACTATAATAATTCTTTCTTTCGTTAAGTTAATAATAATTCCACTAATTCATCAATACATAATTTATAAATAATTTTATCAATACTTAACAATGATTTTATGTTAGTAAATAGTTACAGTTGAAAGACGTAGGTAATAACATCTTTATTATATTTATTACATAAAAATGCTTATTTATTATAAAATATTACATATTATAGGTATACATTACTTCAACATAACATATTGCCTGAAGTACAACACAAGAAATATATTTTTAGTTTTTACATTACATGAAATAATAGTTGAAAAGCTATTATTAGAAAGTGTTTGAAAAAAATAAAAAACTTATAATTAATTTATTCAAATATTTACAGTACATATTAACTTAATACATCATCATCATCATCAGCCCATTCAAGTCCACTGCTGGACATAGGCCTCCCCTAAAGACATATGTATAATATTAACCATTTTAATTAGAAGTTATATATGAAAAATATTTTTATGCTATTTTTTTCCCCCGTGGGAGAGCCATGCTGAAGGATATGCTTAATTGGGCCGGCTGGTCCAAAGTAATACCACGGGCTCACAGAATACTCAGCGTGAAACGATACTTGTATTTGAAACGGTACTTCTACTGTGTTTCGCTGAGTGAGTAAGGATATCAGAGGCCCTTAAAAAGATGGCAGTACAACCAATTCGGTGACTTTATCGCAATTTTCCACGGGCGGCGGCGTTCCCGTAACATATAGGAGACTCACCTGCTCCGTTGTCCGCTATACCATAAAATAAAAATATTTTAATGTCTGTGAATTTCTAGCGAAAAAAAATTCAAGTTTGTACGAATATCTGTATAATTTGGCCTTAACTGTACGCTAAGGGCAAATTATTACAATAATAATAAATATGGCAGTAAGTTATTATGGTAGAATTTTTACCTTGTTCGCTTAGCCGTCCCGAAAGAAATGAATGAAAGTAGTTAATAATATCTATTACTGGCCCTTATTTTATATTTTGATAGGATTCAATAGGGGTGTTTAAAAAATAAATTGCCTAGTCAAATTAATTATGTCATTCACTGATGTTATAATGTATTGTTCAGCCCATTGGGCAGTTGAATTAACCCTATTCGCGCCGTCGTTAATAAATTGACCATATATTTTTTAATGGAAAAGCTACTGCTTTTCATAGACGGTTGATAAAAATTTATTAAATTTAGATAAACATTTGTATATTCTCACACTACGCAACTTTAGTAACAAGAATATTATTAGCATTGACTTGAGTGTTTTTCCAAAAAACACTTTTATAATGGACAAATTGGTAGAAATTTTTACATTTTTGCAATTTCATTAGCACAGTTGTACTTTCATTATAATAGTCATCTTGTTAAATGATTTATTATATAATCAATATTTTTAAATATGATTTCATTGAACTCTAGTAATTTTTAAATTTAAAATCGTTTATTTCATCAAGTCTAAATTGAAATGAGCAGTTAAGGGTTAGTTCTCACATGTGTGACGTGTTAGGCCATTCAAATCGCTCAACTCGAGATTTTCTTGTGTAGTATATAAGTCGCAGGCTGTAGGAAAGGAAGCATCAAGTGTCCATCCAACTAATTCAATACAGTTAAACATATATCTAAAATGAATAACCTTTTATCAACGTTTGTTGTGCTTTTGGCACTTCAGGGTAAGTTAAAAAATATTTTTAGAATTTTAAAATAAAATATCATAAACTTTTTAAAAATATTAATAGCAATGTCACTTCCTCAAATTGATTCAGTTAAATTAAGATTAGTTTAAAATATCAATTAAGTAAATTTATTAATCGTTCTAAAATAACTTTAAATATTTATTGTTGTGCTTATATTCGCGATAATTAAATAATAGTTTATTAGATGACCAATCAGAGCATAAAATCTGATAAAAGATTGAAGTACGTTTGAATAAATGAAAATTGATACAACGATTATAATTTAATAACTAAAATTATTCGATCGAGTAGAGCATTTGCGCAGGCATGCGAAATATGCAACGGACGATACAAATTGAATAAACATCCGATAAACACTGTAACGATTGAAATGAAATTTTAAACGAATTTACTTATTTTTCACAGTGTCGCTTTATTTTAATCTATATAAATTAATATATCTATCGTAATAAATTCAATTATGTCATTACAAAAACAAAATTCCATTGTAACAAAGAGAAAACTGCAATAGGTAAAAACCATTAAATTAGCTTATTAATTAATAAGTAATTTTAATTTTTATGTAATGTGTGTTTTTTTAATCATAAAAAATAATAGATGACGAAGTGATTTGCGTATCCCCTACATATTTGTGTGAAATCTAGTCAAAACTTAAGCCGAAAAAAACATATTAGTAGTGCCAAACAGAAAAGATCAGTTTCCCAAGAAGGAAAATTATGTATTGGAATGGTAAATTGTCGTTTATAAAAATTTCCTTTACTTAGTTTTTATCACCGTTAAAATTAACCCTTGTTTAATTTAACCCCATTTCAAAATTGACGTAATTATTTTAAAATATAAAATTACATAATTAATAGCTTCAAAATTAACCATTCTCGAGTTTTAGCGAGACGAGCGAACATCAAATAATTTTTATGTATAAATATATAAAAAGGTAATTTAAAATATAAAGTTATAACCTAAAATCTATTTTCAGCTATTTATTTTTATGAATTATTTATTTCATTTAGTAAGATTAAGGTTATCTTGACCTAAAATTTGCATTAGTCAATCTGCAGAGGTCGCATTTATTTGTGCTTTCAATTTAAATGCACTTATCGAACACGCATGTTTGACTTTTAGGTAAACTGTCACGAATTATTTATTCTATAAATAAGTGCATTACCTTTTAATTAAATAGTATTATAGGCAATAAATATAATTCAGAATTGTATTTTAAAGTATATATACGATATATATACTTATATCGTATATAAGTATATATACGATATATATACTTATATCGTATATATATATACGGGAATAATACCCATATGAAAGTAACAGTTTAAAAACAATAAACTTTTTGTAAATTAGAACGCATTTGTAAAAAATAAATAATTAATATACTCAGGAAAAATCCTAAAAAAAGTTTATCGTTTGGAATAGGTACATCTTCTATCACGATTTAGATTTTTTTATAAAGATTTTTTTTATGAATGTAATGATATAATATAATAATTTATTAAAAATACCCAGAGACAACCAAAGCTAGGCTTATTGTTAAGATAATAATAGTTATTCTAAGACGGTTGTCATTTTACGCTGTTTAAATTTGTCGATGGAAGTACTCTATACTCAATGGGCTGTCTATATGTCATTAGATATAAATCGGTTTATGGGTATTATTACCTACATTAGCGCTCCAACAACATCACTGGAAATTTTAACTGTACTTAAGCTGTTTTCTATTATTCCATACAAACCAATAAAAACGGGACACAGGACTTTCAGATTTACGGTCGTAATTTGTTATGTTGAAATTAATAGTTCAATCCACCTCAGATCTTTAATTAGAAAATTCGTTCAATTTTAGGGCTTATTAAAACTATAAAAGAAAAATCGTCTTAAAATAAGGAATTTCGCATAAGTAAAACCCGATATTTAAATTATTTTTATTAGATTCATATTTACATAAGTTTATAGTAAATTACATACATAATTAGTCAACTCAAATTGTTCCAAAATTTATTGTCTTTTAATATATTCCCGCCTCATTTAAATTCACCGCACGTTGATTTATTATCGGTACCTAAAATACCTACTTATGTCATTAAAATGCTACAAGTGTAAAAGGATACTGCAAGATTTAACAAAATATTTTCGACGAGTAATATATTATAAAAACATCAAGCATCGATCATTTAGTACAAAAAGAATGATATTGATAAACATTGCATGGTATTTATTACATATATACATATATTCTATGTTTTTTTTCCGAATGAATTTTATATATCACAGTACAAATTAATTTTACAGTAGGTATATTTCCGGGCAACATTCAAATTGACTGGATTAGAAAGTAGTTTAAGTATAAAATATAAAGAAAAATTGTATTAGTATATCTTTATAGAAATGCATGATTATTGTCTCACTTTGAAGTCAATGAAAAATTGCTAATCAATAGCTCGCGAAATTTATTTCTTATCTCGGTTTTTGTGTGAAAGAGTATTATGACTCTGGTTTTTCACTTTTTAAAGCCTTTATAATTTCTTCAACATAACGCAAAAGTAACATGGTGCAAAAATTTTACTAAGTTATATCGATAATTTTGACCATATCACATTGCATTACATTATATCACTTTCATTAAAGTGTGCATATTGCCGAACAGTTAATGCGTAAAACTCCATAAAACGTAATTTTTAAAAATTATATGAAATATTAGAAATCCCTCGTTGCAATGGAGCCAAAAAAACTCTGGCCTGTAGGAAATATAAATATGGCACAGATAATTTATTTTACTTTAAGTAATTGTTGACAAGTAATGATTGTCTATGAGTAATGAAAAGCTTTGGCTACAAAATTCCAAAAAAACGATTTATCTTTTGCCATCAATCAATACGAATGCAAAAAATCCGCATTGTAAAATATCACTTGTACGAAATGTATGCGATACGTGCTTTACTTAAATTACCTAACTACATTTAACGAATACTACAAAGTATATACGTCTAGAATACAAATTTATTTTGAATGATTAAGTTCTTAAGTTTGACTAATATATGGCGTCTGATCGTTTTGGCTGCGATAAAGTCCTCTATATTTGGTGGTTATGTTTTTGTATCTAATCAATTTACATAGATCTTTATGACAATAATTTATGTTTTACCAAATCAGCGTTGTTACCTGAACCTTTTATGAAACTATAAGTCACTTAAATTATTATGTACCACATACTTCCCAACGAAACTCCCCATTTAAATATTAAAGAAAAGAAATCAAGATACATAAATAATGAATCAAAGTAAACTAAAAAATTTACAAGTAACCTTAATATTGGCCAAAGCTTTAAAATATCTTCGAAAAATTAGCTTATCTTATCGCAATCAAACAAAAATGTATATTTAAAACGTGTCAATCACTGTTAATCATTATGAACCATTAACGAAAATAATGCCATTATAATAGATTTAAAACGCGTTCATATGATGTTACATTTTTACCCATAATTATATACTAAAATTAAAGAATGTTTTATTTTTTTAAACTTGTTTCAGTGTCAATGGCTTTGGGTTGGGGTTACCGGGCCTCTGACCAGCGTCGTTGGGCCGTATTGCATCCAGCTTGTGGGGGGCGCCAGCAATCACCAATTGCTATATCAGCCCGTCAAGCAATTCCAATTTCAATTCCTGCTATGGAACTGATTGGATATCAGAATCCTCTGCCTGGTCCCTTAACTATTACTAACAATGGTCATTCGGGTATGTAGAATTTATGTACAGCAGCATTATGTAATAAATCAAAATCTCAGTCTTGTATTGATGTCATAACAAAATTTTTATTACAGTCGCTCTAGCGATCCCTAAATACTCATCCGAAGAGGAGAAGAAAGGTTTCCGTCTGCCATACATTTTCGGAGGTCCCCTTGACAACGAATATGAAATTGAAGGTCTTCATTTCCATTGGGGTGACAAAAACAACCGTGGTTCGGAGCACACTTTGAATGACATGCGTCTACCTTTGGAAATGCATATTATCCATAGGAATAAGAAATACAGAAGTCTCGCGGAGGCTCTCCAACATCCTGACGGTCTTTGCGTTCTTGCTTTCTTCTATCAGGTCAGCAATATTTAATGCATGGCAGTTTTAATAAAACAAAAAAATATTTTAAATTTGACTAGAAGAGAGCCTCGTAGCTAAGTGATTTAATAGGTCTACCATGAAGCGAGAGGTATCGGCTTCGAATCTCGGTACGGACAATTATACGTTATTATTTAATTTATAATTTATTCGGTCTCTGGAAGGGCTTGATAGTGGCCGGGCGAGTGTCTTAATACTGTTACACCCGTGGGAGAGCCATGCTGAAGCATATGCGGACACACTAAATGGGCTGCCTCGTCCGAAGTGATACCACGGACTCACAGAATGCTCAACGTGAAATGGTAGTTGTACTGTGTTTCGCTGAATGAGCGAGGACATCGGAGATCCTTAAAAAGGCCGCTTAAGTGGTGGAAAAACCGGCAACACAACCAACGCACGGACAACACGCGGTTGTCCACTTGCTCCGTTGTCCGCTATACTATATATACATATAAAAAGAAATAATCACATCCTAAATACTAATTTATATATATAAAGTCCATTATGAGCAATTATCAAATCAGCGTATCGGAATCCACTTCTAGACGTAGGTATCTCCCAAAAACGCCCACCTATTACGATCTTGAGGGAACTTTTTTCAGCGGTTGCTAGCAAAAATATAAATTTTATTATAAAAATATAAAATTTAATAACACAAAAAAACTAAAACTAAACAATTATAAACTTACAGGTGGTTGAGTTCGACGCTAAACTACTAACTCCAATCGTCAAGAACTTGTCTTCAATTGAGAACTATAACACCAGTATGCAGCTACCACACACCTTTTCGCTTTCATCGATTCTTTCTGGACTCGATACTGAACGGTTCTATACTTACAAAGGCTCTCTTACGACACCACCCTGCGCTGAGGCGGTTACATGGGTCGTTTTCTCCGATTACCTGCCAATTTCCGTGTTCCAGGTATATTTCTGTCAAATCTAAACGATAGTAATTTCATTTCATTTTCCATGGGTTTTAAACAAATCTATATTATTTCAGATGGACAACTTCCGCGGTCTCCTATCTAACTTGAACTTGCCTCTCGTTGACAACTTCAGGCAACTCCAACCGCTTTTCGGTCGTCGTATCTTTGTTCGTATCACATCAAAGAATCCCAAATTCAAGAAAACTAAACTCCACTACTCCAAATGGGATTGGGTGGGCCACAAGAAAGCTGAAAATGATGTCAATGAATTCGATGATTAAGCTGCAAATTTAGTCAAAAATCTGACTAAATTAGATTACAACTAACCCACCACTCGTATTTTACGGGTACTCAGTTATTGATATTTAACTTTTATGTTATGTGATTAATGGTTGTGCGCCACTGTG
Organism: Delias oraia; assembly: GCA_018230265.1. NCBI lineage: Eukaryota > Metazoa > Arthropoda > Insecta > Lepidoptera > Pieridae > Delias > Delias oraia. The sequence goes on along the minus strand of DWCF01002736.1, from coordinate 5,311 downwards.
TCAAATTGTGTAATTATGCAGTAGTAATAAGCTTATGTAAATAAATACATAAATAAATCTATTTTTTTATTTTATTAAGATAATTAACATTTCAAGTTGATAAGATATTAAGTGGTGTAGTTTTCAGCTCCAAACATAGACTGAAAAGAAAAATATTTTGTCTATATTTAGAAAAATAAATCAAAATAAATAAAAACATTACATAGAATAAAAAAAAACATTCCATGCCATGCCCTATCTCATATTAGGTAAAATAAAACTCTACACAAATGGTGATAATATACTATATTAAATTTTCAACAATCTATACATTGTTCTATTGTAATAATACTTAAGGATTGCAGCATAAAATTAAATAAGGTTATTTTTCAAAAATATTTTTCTGTGGAATGTATTACAAAATGGATGATTAAAATTGCACACAGGAATCAAAGAGTTAAATGCAAATTTCAAATAAATTAGAAGTTAGTAGTATCCTTGGTCTTTTGGCAATTTACATATGCCTGCCTGTTGAAGGTCAGAAAACCATGCAATAACTTTAACTCTTAGCGTACCAAGTCATCTGGGTTGAACATGCCCTGAAAGAAAGTACAATGGTTAAAAATAAAATAGTAATAAAAAATTCAAGCTGAGTTGTCTTAACTGACAATAATCATTAAATATATGTTTTGATATACTGTTCAATATAAACATTTACAATGTTTATGATTGCTTCAATTGTTGAACATAATTTATAAAACACTTTTTATAATAAACATTACTAAGACAATGGTAATTTTAAAATGACTCAAATCAATTAGCTATATAAACATGTGGAGTAATATTTATTTTTATAATTCAATATCAAACTGAGAAATATGAAACATTTTCATACAAGCAATTTAGATTTATATCTATTATATCATACATACGTATTGTCAAGACAAATACTTATTTTTTAAACAGAATGTATTTTTTGTAAAATCTAATCTAGCCAATGAAACCATACCTTGGCACGACGTAAAATGGAGTCCTTGCTAGCATCATAGGGATGGTCTTTAGAGGGGATCTCAAGGATAGATGGTACAGGAGCTACATGTGCGTCAATCACATGTCTAATTAACTCTGCAATGTTCTGGTTGATGAGGATGATGTCAATATCATCACGCCTTGTGAATCTTTTGAAACAATCCTCAATTTCACTGACGGGCGTGTCTGAAATATAACAATTTATTGTATTAGTTATTCATATAAATTACAGCAATTATAAATAACTGCTTAGCGTAAGGGTATACTAGTTTTCAGAGTATTTGCTTGTTATAGTATTTAGTTTTACACAAAAATTTAATTGAAATGTATGTAATAAAGCACACATCTTACTTTTGTCAACTACCATGAAATTTGGGTGCCTGTTTTTGTTAATTTCACCGATACCTCCCAATAGGAATCCAACGCAAGTATCCTGAAATATTTTAAAAATAAATATACATGAAGCGGATTAAGAAAAATAAAAGACCATAAGCATTAATAAGTAAATCTTATATGTATTATATTAAGTATAAAGATTACATTACCTCATCGCCGATAACGCTTATTAATTTTCCTTTTACAGCAGCTTGGAGGGCCATTTTTTTGGAAATAAATATTTTATAGTTATATTTCAATTCGAAAACAGAACTGTCATTCAAAATTTATCACCTGACTTCAATTTATCTCAATGTTGGGTAAAACATTAAAAGTGAAGTACCAACATTACTTATATTCAGTGCTGCTATTTATAAAATAACTTCCAATGTCTGCTGTCACCTTGAAAACAGTGCCAAAAATACTACTGTCAAATGATCATTTGTGATAAAATAAATATTGTACCTAAATGGTTTTAGTAAACATCTCACTAGTTTCTAAGAATTATTATGATTTGAGTAATATAACGTTAAATTTTTTTCATAAAAAGTATATAGACCACAATGCTGAACATTAAAAATTACGGCAGTAGTTCTGAAGACGAAGAAACTGGTTCAGATAATGTAGAACATAGCAATGAAAAGTTATTGACTCATTTTAAGCCCATTGATTCAAAAATATCAATTGCTAAAACTATGCAAATTTGTGCTGCACCTGTTGTTATGCCCACGGTATATATTATATCAAAATTATATTTCTAGGCTTTGGCTTTGTCTCAAAATTAAAATTATATCTTGTTGCAGAATAACGATGATAGCAGAGTACTCATACCTAAAAATCAGGAAATAATGCATAATCCTAAGTATGAAGAACTTTTTGCACCCGAATTTGGCCCTGAGAACCCCTTTCAAACCCAGCAAATGAGAGCTCATAAAAATATATTATCAGGTTATGTTGAGAAAGCACATATTAGTGAGTTTCAATTTGAAAATCAGAGGAGAACATTTACAAGTTATGGGTATGCTGTAGATCCTTCCACCGAGCCCATTAGCGATATTGGGAAAGGTGATGGAATTATTGGTAAGCTCAAATTTTTATTATACTAAACATTAATGTGTAAGTTACTAGTTAATAAAATATATTTTTTTAAGTGGAACAGGAGTACTTATCTACCCCTGCATAGTAAAGTACAAAAATTTATTTATATCTCCATCTTGATTTTTGTAGCAACTTTGTGCATAAGATTTTCATTTGAAAAATTAATTTTCTAGTATGTATTCCATAGTTTCTACTTTCTTATATGCTAGATCAATTAAATCACCTTATTTACTCTTATAACTTTCTAGTTTCTGAAACTGTTTCACCACCCGAAGATGCAGAAGGAAAATCAGTATTTGAGACAATAAAAAAGAAAGATAGGAAGAAGAGGAATAAAAATGACAATCCGTCAGATATCGAGGGCTTTTTAGGCCCATGGGGTGGCTATATCGGCGAAAAAAGGTTATATATTATTTGCGTATAATAATGATTGTTTGTTTTTATTTGTTTATTCTTGTAACATAATTCTCCTTCTAGTTAAGACCTTTAGCACAATTTATTATATTTAAATAATATTTTAAAATACATCTCTAATTATTTAATCTTTAATTTTATACAATAAATGAATTAAAAATAATTTCAGAATAATGAAACCTGAAGGTGATGAGGCAAAAGAATTAGAAGAGATTGTAGCAAAGAGACAGAAGAAAGGAAAAGTTGATGATGATAAACCTTTGGAGGAGAAATCTATATTTCATAGTAAGTTGTCGTTTAGATTTAAAATATTTTAGGAAAGAAAATATCTTAGTAAATATTTTAAGAATTTTTTAACCATAAAAAATGTATTTAAAATATCAATTTCAGTTGACAAAGCCACTGACTACCAAGGTAGATCATGGTTGGAAGTACCTCGTAGTGAGACACAACTACGTAGTGATACGCCACCTGTTAAATGCTTTCTACCTAAGGTATCGTTGTTGTTTTTGCTTTAATTAATATTTATTTTTTTATGGTATAGTTGATATCGGAATAGGTGGGTCTCCTATACAATATAAGAGAACACCACCTTCCATAGACAACCGCGTCAAAATCCCCGTTTTGGTTGTATTGCCGGGTTTTTACCTCACATCGGTATAATTTCAAATATAATATCTCTCGCTTCGTGGAAGGGTTATAAAACAACTTAGCCAAACTAGTTAACATTCAATGTTACTATATCATATATGTACTTATGAATGTTGAAAAGGGCACGCATTTCAGTCTTTAACTTATAACATAATGAAATAGAATAAATACAGAACTTTTGAAACAAAATTATACTATTACCAACTTAAAATAATCCAATTTCATAAAATTAATCATTTTCCTATACCTATACATATACATCATTTATACATATTCCAGTCACACATTTTTACTTGGAAGGGTCATACAAAAGGTGTGGCGGCTGTTTGCTGGTTTCCCAAGACAGCACACCTTATGCTTTCGGCTGGAATGGATTGTAGAGTCAAGGTATAATGCAAATTATTTTTTATAAATAAAATATTTAAATTATTAAATAATTTGATGACATGTGTATGTACATATATTCAATTACTACTACTGAGTAGAGAATTATTTAAACCAAAATTTCATTTCTTTCATAGAATTTAACAATCACATGATAATTATGGTGATCTAATTAAAACAACTGTTGACTTAATAATTAAAAAAATTAAAAGTAGAAACGAATTTATTTATAATTAAGTTTACGCCGCTAATGCAGAAGAAACGGTAACAAACTGCGCCGCAGTATTTTCTCGAATGATGCATCTTTTGACTAATGAATATAATATAATTATACGCTTACGCGGTTGCCGCGACAAGCTCTTTCCAAATGGTTTTGTCTTTAATGTAGTAGTCGATCCTATAACACGCCTTCTAAGTACTTTCTTCCCATAATGCTTGAATGTCTTATCAGGCATATCTATTTGTATGATTGTATAACTAAATTAAGTGCAAAATCATTAAATTTTACTAATGAAACCTCAGTGAAAGTGCTTTAAAATAATGTTTACTATCAAAAATGTATTACTATACTGTTGTTTTTTTACTATTTTTATTTATAAAAACGATGGCAAACGAGCAGGAGGCGTCTGTAGAATAAGCGGTCCTCCGCTCGCTGGTGCGATGTCGGCCTTTTAGGGATAAGTAGACTATTTATTAAAGGTCCCCAAGTGGTATTAGTCTGGAAATATCTCCGCAGGCAGCTAATTTCAGAGAATGATGGTGCTCAGCCCAAGTCGCCTTATGAAACGCTTAGTTGTGGAACGACAGAAAGCTACTGAAAATAGGATATATATTAAATAATAGGATACAATAATATACGAAATAGGATATAAATATTCATGAATTTTGATTGATTTTTATCTTGCTAACATAGATCTAATCTAATTGTATATTTGTAGATCTGGGAAGTGTATGGTGACCGCCGATGCGTGCGTACATACTTTGGGCATCGTCAAGCTGTCAGAGATGTCAATTTTAACAATGCCGGAACACATTTTCTCTCTGCAGGTAAATAAAAAATAAAACAATACAACTTTTTTGCCGCGTTAGTATAAACAACTCCTAAAATGTATGTGGCAAAAGGCAACAGGGAACCATTGCTTCTATTATTTCCCAAGAGAGTCATCCTGATGCTGACCACGGTCCTCAGACACGAAGGATCGACTTTAGTGAGAGATATTAGAAAGTTTTCTCTCTTCTCAAAACTCCTAAACCTATTTATAATTATTGCCAATGTGTACAATTTTAATATTAAATTGCGTTTTTTAGAAAATATTGTATAAATTTGTTTTATAATTCAGATTTTGTCTGTCCAGCAATATAATAACATTCTTACAACAAC
>DWCF01002735.1:0-22592 GCA_018230265.1 Delias oraia | reverse complement strand
CTCACTCTGCGAAACACAGTACAAGTACCGTTTCACGCTGAGTATTCTGTGAGCCCGTGGTATCACTTCGAACGAGCTGAACCATTTAGTGCGTCAGCATATGCTTGAGCATGGCTCTCCCACGGGTAAAGTGTATTAAACTGTCTCTGAAGAGCCTCAGTGCTAGCCCGAAAGCTACCGCGACGCGTTGGGTACCGTCTTTCATTCCAGGTCTGAAAATTAATTGCATATTTTGTTCTTTAGTGATGATTTACGTGTGAGAATGCCGTAGATTCACTAAGTTATACCACTTATCGGCGCAAAAAATAAGCACCACAACGAAAAACTACACCTCTTATTTACACGGGAGAGCCATACTGAAGCATATTCTGATGCACTAATTGGTCCGATTCATCTGAAATGATACCACGGGCTCACAGTAAGCTCAGCGTAAAACGTTACTTGATATGTATTTCGTTGAATAAGTGAGGATATCGGAGGCCCTTGACATTGTATAGCATAAGTGGCGTAGAAAGCCGGCAGCACAACTAAACCACGGATTTTGGCATGGTTTTCCGTGGGCGTCGATGTTTTCTTACCATATAGGAGACCCACCTGCTCCGTTGTCCGCTATACCGCAAAAAAAATTAAGACAATTTGTTATTTTATGAAAAAGTTTAAGGAAGTAATATTTAAATAACAGTGATAGAACCAGTTTGTTCAATTTAAAATCCTCTTGTCGATCCGTTAGGGGCATAATTCTGCGTCAAGTGGTGACAATGTGCTGGTATGTCGTCACCGCCATAAAGAGCGAAGGTCCGTCGGCCGACAAACGCGACGAACCGACGACTGTTAGGGCACGGCACGGCACATTTTACTTTTCATTATTGTTATTGTAATACGTAATAGAAAATTTCATTTGCAAATTAACTTTGAAAGCATAATACAGTGTAAAATCCATGTAACGACCTTCGATTTAACGACAAACTCCCTAAAGCGTCGAAATCAATTGGTTCTAGTTGGTTTAGCTTGTCTTCCATCCACCTTTTCTTCTCTCCATTTAACGACAACTCTTTATAACACTATAAAATGCACAGTCCCTTCAGTATCGTTATATAGATTTTACACTGTATTTACATTTTATCACTTTATGTTCCATTTGAACAAATACTGTGGTCATTAATTGTCACAATTCAAATCAAAAATATAACAATATCTTTCATTTTCTATACGTTATTTTGTTTTTAATAAACGGTCCGTTATTAACTGGCTGATCTTTAAGATTTTGCTATTGTTAAGTTATTAATGTGCTTTATAGTTCTGGCTCTTTTTACCTGATATTCATGATTGCTCAAATTAAAACGCGGAAATTCGACTTTTATACAAAAACATCACAACTAATATAATATCACTAATTCATTATAAAATAATGTTAAACAAATACATTTCGTTAACAAATTCGTACAGTTTATAAACCACTCAAATAAAGCTAGAAAATAGTTTTTAGAAAAATAAAACATGGCGCACTCCTTGTTGCAATGGCGCCAAAACTATGCATACATATATAACTAATGATCGAACAGGCTATACAACTATAGCCTGTTGAGTCATTAGGATACAGAGTACTAGATATCTATGGTATAAATTATAGAATATTAGATAATGGATTGTTTAACCTTGATTTTTTTGTTACGAAACATAGACAAATGTTTATTTTTTTTATAAACGATTGAGCAAGAATAAACAAGCGATTGCTTCAAGTTTTTCTATACATATTGCAGTTACATCTACTTGACATCATATTTATTTTATTAAAATAATTTATACATAAATATTGTAAACATTTATTTAAATTCATTCAAATTTTTATGTAAATGAATAACAAATATATATATATTGTTGTGTAATAACTTTGTGTTTTAGATTATGACATACATTTTTATTTTTAGTCAATACATCATAATTATTGTAACACAGATAACCTTTCCGGTGATAGCTAATTATATTTTATCTGGAGGCGTTTCGAAGACACATTACATTGCAATCTCTCTATTTGAAAGTAACTTCGTTTATAATTTTATTTCATAGAAATTTAATCAAGATCGTATCTTTAATGTCCAAACATTACCAGTGAAATGTGGACACCTGCAGGTGTACATATTTAAAAACATGTTCATACAATACAATATCGGGTTAGTCCGTTGTCATGGTAACAGTTGGAATGCGTATGCACAGTTGCGTCGTTATAATAAATAGAATGGTCGAAATGTTAGCCATATTCCGATTTCAGCGAAATTTTAGTCTCATTTTGCAATAATAAATTCACGTCAGTGATAGAGTGACAGTATTTAAATTTATTGTTTCTAGTAAAAAAAAAACGTTTTATAAGAGAATAAGACCTTTTGTTAATGTTTTCTGTCTCGTATTTGCAACAACAAAATGACGTGACTGAGATAAGGACAGAATATTACAAACATTCGTTCTAATTAAGAAACATTTATAGGAGTTAATTAATACAATTAAGTGAGGATGTTGGAACTTCAAGTCTATGGCTACAAGAGGAATGTTTAACAAATCAAAATATATATAACTTAGGAAAGAAGTTTTGTTTATACTTTACGCTCGTTTTCCCATATAATACAGAGAGGCAAGTAATCTAGTCACGGTGCGGACAAGTGGGTCGCCATCAGAATTGCTGACGGCCGCGTTTCTCTAGCTAACGATATTTCGTTTTCACTATAATTTTCATAAATTTCCTTATAACATTGAAGTATATAAGATTACTTTTTATTTAATTTTGTGAATCTCGTACCAAAGTGGTTTTTTAATTCTTCCGCGAAGCGAGAGGTATCGGACTCGAATCTCGGTCAAAACATTTATAATTTATTCGGTCTTTGGAAATACATAACAGCGACACATCCGTGAGAGTGCCATGCTAACGCACAAATTGGGCCGGCCCGTATGAAATGATACCACGGGCTCATAGAATAGTCAGTGTGAAACAGTTTTTCACAATGCACTCCGAGTGAGTGAGAATAGCGCTTTAGCCGCAAATAGCCGACAACACAAGCAAAGCGCGGGCTATTGCACCGTTGTCCATGGGCGGCGGAGTTTTCTTACCATATAGGAGACCCTTCTGCTCCGCTATAGTATAAAAAAATATAACCATTACACATATATAACCAAGCAATATATCTTCTATGTAGGTTCTTAATATGAAGATCGCAACGGAAGTTGTTAAGAGCAAATGATTGAAACAATCCAAGAATGTCACTGTCCTCAGATATAGACAAGTAATGATGCATCACTTTGAACGCATCACCTCGATGTTGCGAACAATGAATAGTAGGCGATAAGGCATGCTCTTGAATGACACGACTGATAAACATTCAAAAATATATAAACAAGACTCCGAAGTGCAAAGAATTTATCCTAATTTATAAAGAGATAAAGTTTGTGACGTTTTAAGGGAGCTACTAAAGCTACTGACGGGATTCTTTGGAGCTACTGAACCGATCTTATAAATTAGTTTACCAATAATTATAGTAGCTGCATTTCAAGTAAAATAGAGTATATATTAACCCAATAAATCAATAGGCTGCGGCTCATGGGAGTCAGTATTGCAAATTAAGTCAAATAAGCAGCAGGCTCACCAGAGTAAGCGATCCTCCGCTCATGCACAACCCTAGCTCTTGTAGAGCCACAGTTGAGTTGTTTCTTACGACCGCTGCCTTAAGCCTAGTTTACACTGGGCTAGTATTTTAGTCAGTGGCGTGTAATTTAGCAACTAAATTATTTGCTGCTTTGCCAAAAGTAGTCCTTCAAATTCGTGAGACATTAGACATCGGACACAGTGTTCGTGTGGTGGAAGGCGCTACTAAATTATTTGCTAAATTACTTGACTTAATTTGGGGTGATCAGATAAGTTTACTTACTAAAATACTCGCCACTCGACTAAAATACTAGTCTAGTGCGAACTAGGCTTTACCGATTATTTATGATTGAGTTGTAGCCCTTGATTGTATATAAAAAATCCGACAGCATATATCTGACTTGACTATTTATATGACAAAACAACGTTTGCCGAGTGTGGCAGATAAAAATAAAACCTTAGTGTAACAAAAGTATAGTTAAAAGTATCTTTATTTAATTAATTAATAATTTCTATTATCCGTTATACGTTGTTGCATTTTTAAGAAACTGTACGTTATAATTAATAGGGATAATACATAGCGGAATCATAAATGTTCTTTATGATTCCACTAGGATTTGATTTTTTTAACTTGCTTTACAAGCTAACTCAGGATACTAGCTAGCCCTTTCGAACTAACTCGTATACTATAGTTATGTAATATAGATACCAATAAAAAATTTCATCTAAATAAGATCAAAGATAAATATATATTATCAATATATAATATATATGAATCAACACGGCAAGAAACAGTGCTTTACTTTTTGTCTTTATATCATATGTATGTTAACATTAACAATAGAAACTGGAGATAATAAATACAAATCCCAAGCGACTGTAATATTTTTATAATGTTTTCACTTTTTAGTACGATCTATCTAGTGTTTTTTCTTTATATAACAGGGTTTCTCAAACTGTATTCCACAGCGCCTTAGTGCGCTGTAGAAAGTAAACAGGGGCGTCGTGATTCTATAAACTACGACGAATAAACTAAAACGAATGCATAAATATTTACTTTTAATCGAAAAGGCAACTTTTACCCGTCAGAGAGGTATTCCTAGGCATATGCCGACGCACTTATTGGGCCGGCTCGTCCTAAGTGATACTACGAGCGTAGAGTGATATTTTAACAGAACCAACTATATATTCATTATAATATCGTAGGGAATTAAAAAATCAATCTAAAACTGCTCATTTTATGGATTTAACCGATTTTTTTTATGCGCATTATAGTTATCCAACCTTGATTTGTTCTAATTCCAATCGTATTGTGTTTATAAGATAACAAAAATTTCGACCAGACTTTGATCCGAACGCTTTTAAAAATTACCGTGGACAGTAAAATACATAGTCAAAACGATTAAATGAATTTCATATCTCTATTTTCTTCGATTCCTACTAATATTATAAACGCGAACGTTTGTAACTAGGGAAGGATGTTTCTTAATCTTTCACGCAAAAACTACTTAACGGATTTTAACGTTCCAATAATTATGAGTTATAATGTCATTGTATAAATTGGCAAAGATTTAATAAAAAATGTCACTTAAGTCGGACGTGGTAGGTGGTGTTCCGGGCAGGGCGACGTCTGCCATGAACGCGACGAACATGTAAATAAATGGCCTAAACAGTTATTACACTTAGTAAATCTTTCATATCGCTAGCTCACATCCTTATTTTTCCATAGCAGACTGTGAGCTAGCATACTAGCAACAATGATTGTCTAAATTTTGCTAAATTATTCCATTACCAACATTTGTAAATTGAAAAGGAAATTGGGGTCGCGTAAGTAATATGACTCGAAATTTGCTCAATGTAGTGTAGATGTTATGATTAATGTCTATGGTAGACTATTGAGTTCAACTATAGTAACAACAAAAAAAACATTAAAAAAATAACCAATCTTTAATAGACTAGAATTAATTCAAAATGGCAACTTTAAATATTTGAGATTGGAACGTAGCTTCAATAGATCTTATGGCGCATTAGCTCTATTTTGTAAAATATATTTTAAAATGTAATCGCAATTTTTATGAATAAACTGGAGGCAGCAACATCTTACTGCCGTTTATGGAAGATAAAGTTTTACGTATCATACATAAAAATGTCTATATCTTTCAATATATTGCAACCTAATCTTGGAATAGCAATATGACTGTGTATTGGAGGTTAGTACCAAGTTGGCGACCGCGGCGGAACCTGTTTCTGGTAATAACATGGTCAGAGTGATGTCATAAATGGATGACATCACTTTCCAATGTCCCGAACAATATATATTTTAGCATAGTTCATTCATATTTAATTTACACGATCGTATGTAGTAAATATAATTATCTTCAATAAAGTTAGATAATAACTGTATAACTATAACTGTATATTTAGATTATAAAGTATATCAGTGCCGTTATTTGTTTTTTACTTACAACTTTGAAAATATAATAAGAGAGATTTTGATTGATTTATATAGACTTTTTGTGGAAATTAAAAATATGTATTAATATAATATTAAATTATTTAGGATTTGAATATCTTAAATTATTACTGTATATATTATTATATCTCATCAAATGTCTAAATATATGGGCGCCGTATTTTGTGTTTTACCTAGAATTTTGAAAATAGAATAAAAGAGATTTTAATTGACTTTTTGTGGAAATTAAAAATAATTTAATGCATATTTTAGGATTTAATTATGCCTCGCTGATGTTGATGAAGATCTTCTCAAGATCAAATCTTACTTGTACTAGAAATTTCAATAGTTAACACAATTTGAATTTATAAATATATTATGAAGGTAAAATGTTGGTTCGTCGTTTGTATCAGTAATTCTGATGGGAATTTATTTTATGTGGTTGTTGGGAGTGGTGGCGATTACCAGTAACATAATTAATGTGATATTCAGGTCGAAGGGTCGCGGCCGAGTCGCACCCTGATCTCACCCACCCTACACTAAACACTGTTTATACAATACTGAATACACCTTTAGGTTTTCGCGAAGGTTTTATATTTTTGTATCACCAACAATATTTTTAAATAAACGACGTTTACGTTTTGCTTAAAATGTATGTATATAAAAAATGTATCTTCAAATGTGTTGCTAAGCACAAACTTCAAGAACGGCTCGACAAATCGCTATTTTTTTAAATTCCTTTAGTCACAATTAAAGTTTTATGGGGAGAAATAAACTTAAAAAATGTTAACGAAACAGATCAAACTTAATAGGTTAAAACTCGTAGGTGCAATGACAAATTTGATGTTCATCTAGAGCTTTGTTGAAAATATGTTTTCAATTCGATGAATTTTCTAACCAAAAACACCTCAAAATAATTTAATCAATTTCTTCCTTGACCCGAGGTTTCCCAAATCCAATCGTTTGAAAGCTAATACATAATATATTGGTTGGGGCATTACTTTATAAGGATTCCGTTTCATCCTCTGGTATTAAAGATTTTTTAAGTATAGCAGTACTCGTATACTCAAATTTCATTAAAAATCTTCGAATAAAAATTTAGAGTTATAAAAGTTAATTATAATTGTATTTGATACATTGAAATGAGATCATCGTGTAATTAAAAGCATTTATTTTTCTTGCGAATAAGTAAACAACTAATAATATTATACTTAGGCATTATAATAATAAAAAAACATTAAAAATATGTTCTTACAAGAAACAAAAAAACGTTACAGTTTGGTATACCAAATAGGAAATTCATTTATTACTTACTTATTGCAAAAACTAAATCTGGTAGATGGAATCGAAGCGGCAAAGCCGCCAGAGTTTTTAAATGTCACTTTCCAAGTTCACTGTCGGTATAAAAGCAGTTTGTTATTACTATTCCAATAAATAGAAAAAAAATTAAACACCTTTACTAAATAAATTAAGCGCGTACGTATTACAAAAAAGTTATTAAAGATCAAAACTTTTTATCGTAAGCCATCTAAGGCAGAAAATTCACAGCGTGAACAACCTCTACCCGTACGCTTCAAATTCAGACTAAAGTATGAGAAAAAATATTAGTGTTGCCAACTACTAACTTTACCCAAAATTGCTTCCTAAATTTCAATTTTTGACGATCCTTTTTCATTGTAATTAATTTCAAAATTTGTAAAATGTCATTGGTTTGAGGACTCTACATTTGCTTTTTCATATTGCAACAATGTTGTTTTTTTTATAAAATACTATATGAAATATTTACAAATCAAACTGATAATTGCACTAGAAATGAAGTCTAATCTCTCAGATGGCGTTTATTATATTTATTATCATTATATTTCTTATAAAATACATAATTTTCTAAATTTATTATATGCATCACACAAAAACAAAGATTCGCTTTATTTTTTCTTTTGAGACTACTTTACGAATGTCGATAGGCTCTTAACTCACGATGAAATCAAAATTCGGTAAAAAATTAGCTTTAATTAAAATAGTAAAAAGTAAAATAAAGTAGTGGAAAATTTGTAAATATCATGTGAAGAATGAGTTTTGGCCATTGTTGTACACTAGCGAATTTAAACAGTTTTATGACTTTCTCACAAAGCAGGTGTAGTTACTGTAATGCTCATGCCAACCTGTAACATTTCTTATATGAGTGTCTAGAATATACAATATTATATAAGTAGAGCAATTAGATCGATTAGATGTTTTATTAATGTTGTAAAAAGATGTGGCTAAAACTTTTGTCGCTAAGCCACACTAAATAAATAAAATAAAAAAAGGATTATGAGGCGTGTGTATGTATTAACATTTTACATTAGATAGAGTCAATTGTCTGATCTGTCAGCTTCCATCTTTGTTTCCAAAGATTTGCCTAATTTTTAGTAAAAAAGAAAAATATAATTTTTTAACTGGATATTAAAAAAAATCTAGAATCGATTTTGACTTTTGTAACTACTATGATTAAAAAAAGTTCCTTATATTATGTAGTCTGGAGCTCAAGCTCGCTCATTAATTGATAGAACCATGAGAAATAATATTTCTTTATTTTCAATATAAATTGATATTTTTTATTGTCATTATTAGAATAAGACACATACTATGGCTCCTGGAAGTAAAGACAGGCATCCAAATCGTACCGGTACTATTCCTAAAACGAAAGTGCGTAACAATTGCAATGTTCCTCAAGAAGCTGTAACTCCTACTAGAAGGGATATGGCCTCAAATTTGGTATCGGTATGTATACATACTTTTCTTTATATCGATGTATCATTTTTGAGCTGAAAAAATGTTAATAATCTTTACACATGCACCGCATATGGTGTTCTGAATACCTGTTATATTCTGACAGAAATTTGTTGTATTTTTAGAAGAAAATGTACCATATCCATTGGCTGTTTGCCAAAATAGTGCCAAGCGATTTGGTTGGAGCTATTCATATTAAAAATTCTTGATAATCTAATTATAGTTACAATTTCATTGAATAAAATACATTATAAGATTTAATTGACTTATGGGAGGTTGTCTTTCTAAGTTAGGTCAGAAAAAGGTATTGATTTGTTCGGTTTTAAAGCAACAGGTTGTCTTACATGTGATATTCTTTATGAGTGTGAATTTTTAGACCTCCTTAGATTGGGTTCCTGTGTCTGAGTACAATCCAAGAAGTAGCAATTGTAATCAGTCTAGAAAGCAAACAAATAATACATCAGAACAAGATTTTACAGACTTGGGTGAGTTAACATTTTATTATGCAAATTATTTATATTATACAAAAGAAAAAAACTCAACAAAGCATGATGTTTTTTAGGTAATTCAGCTGCTTTTGAAAGTGGGTTTGGAAGGTTTGTTCCAGTAAGGCCCCAACCAAGAGCTCTTCCACTTACTCTTCAGAACAGGGAAAATCATTCTGCAGATCGCCACAATATTAATGATGATGCAAGCTCTTCTGGATCACATTCACATCTTCATCCGTACACTCATCAATTACAGAATGGTATTATTTTTGTTTAATTTAAATATTCATAAGTGTCTGTCTTAAAATTTTAAATTTGTTTAAATTTATAGCTATTATATAGAAATATATATATTTTTTAAAGAATTATATTTTTTCCTTAAATATAATTACCTTATAGAGGTAATTAATAATACTAAGGTGTTCTATATATAATAATTTTATCTTCAGGCCTAATTCCCCATTCCAATCACACTGCAGCTGCTGTTATGATAGTGAATCCTACAACACCAAATACTGTTGCAGAGAATATACCACAGACCTTTAATGTAAGTACGTTGCGACTTATTTATTTGGATCCTTGTTTAAATAAAAAAAAATAGATTCAATGAATCAATATAATATATATGTGGTGTTATGTGGAAATATATACAAGTTTAAAGTGCTGCCTGATTTTATAATTAATAATTATGGACCTGTCAAATGTCAATCTGATTATGAACCCCCAGCAATCCTGCATCTACAAAACCCAAAAACAGATATAATAAAAACATTACCATCCATTTTTGTATTTGGATAAATAGTAGCCTAAATTCTTCTGGTTTTAAATTACTTTCCCACCATTTTCCACCAAATCAATTCAGCCATTCTTGAGTCTAAATAGAGTAACTAACATAACTTTCTGTATTGTATATAGATTTTATTAAGGTTTATGTTCTTTATTTTAGCCTCAAAATCAGAATAGAAAGAACTTTGCAAGAAATTTGAATTCAAACAGACACAATTTTGAAGGAAACAATAATTCAAACAACAATACTGCTTCAACAGTCTCCAATAGTAGATCTTCAACTAAGGCTGTTAACATGATGAACAACATGTATGACCAAGGACAGGGCAATTTTAACAATATAAATGAAAATAATCATGTGAGTATTTGCTAAAACTAAATCAATTTTTTTATTTAGATGGCTATGAATGTATTAGTAATCTCAAATATTTTTATATGTGTGTGATAAATTCATATAAGTTGTTGCTAAAAAAAACTTTTATTTAGTTATAATATATGTTTATAATATTATAACTATTTAGTTATAGTATTATAATACATATTATATTATAATATTTATCTCAAATATTTTAATATGTAATAAATATCTTTTTTCTATGTTGAGGAAAATACAAAATTGGAATTGTATAATTAATTCTGAATTACACCTTTATTAACCTAATAATTATATAATATTTTATGTTTCTTTTATGACAACAACTGTAATTAAATAATTTTATAATTATAAATCTCTTAATATTAGGCCCATAGAGAGTCAGCTCGGGCTCTAGGAGAGGCAATAGTAGCAGCCTGTCCTGATGCTGCATCAGTGGAAAGAAGACTCGGTCAGATTAGGGAATATATAAGAGTTACATCTTCCCTTGTTGACACTATGCGAAATTCTGAAGACGAGGTATGTACTAGATTTTAATTGTGCATATCTATTTATTATATATGATTTATAGTATTTCTACTATTGATGTGAACATATAGTAGTAGTTTTTGTATTTCATAAGATAATTATTTATTTAACATAGGCCTTTATTCAACACACTAAGGAAGAATATGATGAACTTCTACAAATGATACAGAAGTTAAAAGAGAGTGAGCAAAAGTTAGAAGTACTCCTTCTAGAAACGAATACTGAGACCTTAAATGCTTTGGATGATGCATCTCAAGTCACAACAGCAGAAGACCAGAGACAAGCTGAGAGACATAATGAAAATATTGAAAAATTAGTTGAAGAGAATTGTCCAAATAGTTCAGGAAATTATCCAATTGATGCTAGCATTAATAATAACCATTCCAAAAAGGTGACAAACATAGAGAACGAACAGATAAACAAAACAAATTCTTTAAAGAAAATCTACGAAGAGAAAGTGTTGAATGTCAAAGCTAATGTAGAACAGGAAAGTAGTGGCGTTGAAATAAAGGAAATAGAATCTTTACCCTGCAATGAAGAAATAAATCAAGACGATGAACGTCTCAATGAAATATTAAGGAGAAATATAAAATTTTGCACCGATAAGATGGCTCTTATTGAAGATATGAAAAGTATGACCAGAGAAGTTAACAGCAATGATGAAAAGGTTTCAGTGTGGAACAGTGTGTTGGTGTTGTTCAGAGCATGTGCTGTTAATCATATTTAACGTATGACGTCATTGGATTTTGTGTTTTTCCCATTGAAATCTAACATCTATCAGATTTTACAGATAACACCCTGTATCATTAACATTGAAGAATTTGTACCATCTTCAAGATTTTTCAAACACGTCTCGTTTAAGTGTTCTGTAATCTATATATAATTGCATTACTGTTCGTTAATCTGTCTCGCGAAAACGATTGGACTTTAAAATATTTCCCGATAAAGTCTAAAAATCACACTTTTCTATGCTCACATACAAACGATTCGTAGTAATACTTAGTAAATTTGACCTTTACTACTATACCATTAAATTCCAAGTTATTACAACTTAGGGGCCGTCCATTAATCACGAGAGGCCTGAAAGGGGAGGGAGGGATTTGACAAAAATCACGAAATATCACAAAGGGGGGAGGAGGGGTCTAGTAAGATATCACGTGTATTTATTTTTTTGTCAAATACATTTATATAGATATGCTAAATTAATAAATAAAACTTCGTGGTTTTGATACGCGCGGCTTCTAAACGACATATAAGATTACATTTTATACCTGTATTTAAAGATAATTATCGGAACATTTTAAGATTCTCTGTAGGTGCTAAAATTATACGTGTTGTTGGATAGGGGAGGTGGGCAGCCAAAATTTCACTACATATCACAAAATGGGAAGGTGTCAAAAAATCTAACTGAAAGATCGCGACACCAAGACGCCATAATATTTTAGTAACTACGACTTACGGAGTCTGGTTTTTGAAATGTCAGTTACAGAGATTAAATATTCTTATCAACACATCGTAGAGAAATAGCATTTTGTTCAAATTACAAAGTCTAATTAATTGGACATACCGCGTATTTAGAGGTTTAGCGGAAGGGGATAGAATTTTTATCGACGTAATGAAGATTTCGACTAACCGAGGTTCGAGATGTCGAGATTATACTGTATAAGCAATCTTTTTAAATTTTATGACATTTTGCAGCAAGATGTAGTAGTGCGACCTATATCAGTGCAAAGCAACGGATCAACGTACAGCGAGAATGAGTTGTGGGAGAGTGAGATAAAAAACAAGATGGAGATGTCCTCGAAGCAGTTGAGTGCCTTGAAGGAACAGCAGAAGCGTCTTAAGAAGTATCAGGTGTGTATTATTATTTTTTTTATATCATAGCGGGTAACGGAGTAGTTACTCTATAATAAGAGATCACAGCTTTGGTTGTTGCCGGCTCATTACGCAGCTTCAGCGGCTTATTTTCCAGGACCACCTATATCCTAAATCTGTGAGCCCGTGGTAACACTTTATGATTTAGCGGACATCGGAGCAGGCAGGTATCTATGGTAAGAGATTACCACCGCCAATGGACAACCACGCAATGACACGCTTTGGTTGTGTGGCAGGCTTTTTATGCCGCTTTAACGGAATAATTTCCAGAATTCCCTATATCCTTATTCAAGGAAAAATTACAAGTACCGTTTTACGCTTTGTTTTGTGAGCCTGTGGTAAACACTTTGGACGAGCAGGCCTAAGTAGTGTGTTAGTATGGCTTCATGGCTTTCCGTGTGCTTACAGTGTTAAGTGTTCTCGGCCATTAGAAAGAATAAATTGTAAATTTTTTATTCGGGGTCGTTTTAACCCGATATCTCACTTTGTGGTACACTTATAAGACCAGTTAGCTCTCTATGTATTTTATGCTAATTTGTTATTTAAATAATAATAATGATGATATGATTATCTCGCCCAAATCGTAACTGACAGCTTACAACTGCCAAATAAATACGATATTTTATTCTAATAATATATTGGGAATATAAAGATGTATTGCTAAATAGCAAGAGTGGAGGGTTCTCATATTTAGTCTTGTTCTTGCTCAAGTCTTATACGGTCAACGTTGGTTGACGTTGGTTCCATATATTTATTTTTCAATTAATTGTAGGAGGAGGCGAAACAACAGTTGGAAGAGTTGAACAAGCAAAGCCAAGATATGCAACACGCCTCGACATCAAATGAAAATTATCCCAATCCACAGGTAAGTTGAGGACATTTGATTGATTACCTGTTACAATATCCGATGCGAATATAAATAAAACTGGCGTTGTTCCAGAAACCTTTATTGATATATTATTGTTTTTTATGAGATTGCGGACAACTGGTAGGTCTCCCATATGATAAGAAAACACCACTGCCCATGAACTATCGCGCCACCACGACTCTGCTCGTTGGTTGTGTTGCCGGCTTTTTACGCGGCTTATGCGGCACTTTTTAAGGGTCTCCGATATCCTCACTATCTCTGTGAAAGACAGTACAAGTACCGTTTCACGCTGAGTATTCGGTGGGTTAATAAGTTAATGAAAATACTCAAATATAATGCAATATGTAAAGAAAGTACTTAGAAGACGTATTATAGGATCGACTACGACATCAAAGACAAAAGCGTCTAGTCTAGCATCATTTTCAAGGGCCTCCGTTATCCTCACTCACTCAGTAAAATACAGTATAAGCACCGTTTCACGTTGAGTATTCTGTGAGCTCGTGGTATCACTTCGGACGAGTCGGACCAATTAGTGCGTTAGCATTTGCTTCAGCATGGCTCTTCCACGGCTGGGACAGTATTAAAACTTTCGCCCGGCCACTGTCAAACCCATTTATAAATTAATTTATAAGTGTCCGGACCAGGATTCGAATCCGATACCTCTCGCTTCATGGTAGACTTATTAAAACACATAGCTATGAGGCTATTGGATGTTTCTTTGTGAACATAGCAACAAGTTTGTTCAATTAAATATCTTATATATAGACACACACACACATATATATGTATATATATAAAAGATGGATTTTGCTTGTAGTGATTTGGAACAACAGTCAAAAAAACACAACTGAGTTCCTCTGCAATAAAAGAAACGACATTTTTTACAATCTCATTTCAGTAGATTACCATACCATAATATAATAACATACAGATACATAATATAAGATAATTATATTTTTCTTTACATTTATGCATATATTATACAATGATACGTTTTAATTCGATTTCAGAATGTGAACGCAAATTACATTTACCCGCAGAGGATATACGCGACAAATCAGATCGGTGTAGCTACCACATTGCTCCAGGACTTCACAGCTAACAATATGGAGGCGGAAAATTCACGCTCGAACCATTCCGCGCACAATCAGGACGATAGATATTCGCTACGCGATGAAAATATTGCCAGTAGCGAGGTAAGTTGTTTTTTTTTTTGCTGATGAATGAAGATTCCACACCTGGGAGAGATAAGCTTAAGCTATGCTGACGCACTAATTGGACCGGCTTGTCTGAAGTGATACAACATTCTCACAGAATACTCAGCGTGAAATGGTAATTGTACTTGAAAATGGTGCTTATACTGTGTTTCGCTGAATGATTGAGGGTATAGGAGACACTTAAAAATTCCGTTTAAACTGGCGTAAAAAGCCGGCAACACAACCAATGCATGGATTATGGCGCAGTTGTGCATAACCGGCTGTAATCATCATAAAGGTGACCCGCCTACTCCGATATATAATGTAATTTTTTTAGTTATTTTACTTGATGTATGTAATCACCTCCACTCTGTAGAATTCGCTGCCTGTAGAGAGAATTTCCAAACTAATACGACTTATCGTGCTTCAAAAAAAGAGTGATCTATTCCTAAAAGGCCGGAAACGTAACAGCGGTCCACGTAGCTGGGGTTGTCTAAGAGTCGAGGACCGCTTACCTAAGGCTAGCTTTTTGCTTTCTTGCCTCCTGTAATTACCGAGGAACTTGTAAAGCAACGAAAGACAGTGCTTTGTGACGTTCTTCTATTTTTAACCTATTTTAAATATGTATAGTAAATGGAACCCCATAAAAGATTTGATGGCGACATCAGACAATTATTAGCAGGAGTCACTTGGAACAGAGTGGCTCTAGAAATGAAAGAATGGAAATGGTTGGAAGGGAGGTCTTTGTCGTCTGGCAAACAGACCTAGAGATGTTAACCAAATAAGTAATACTAGATAAATTGTTTATAAAGAATGTCTGAATAAATTTTTTATTATTATTATTAAAAAATAGGAGCCAGGTCATCGCGAGAGTGATGCGGAAGAAGACCCAGAGGGAATACTCCAAGAGCGTGGACTAATGCTTCAGAGGAAGTTGAGGGAGCTGCAGCTCAAGAAACAGCACATGGAGAACTTGGTGCGTTTGCTACTCTGTATGTTCTTAAGATTTTTTTTTAAGATTTAGCGGACAACGGAGCAGGTGGGGCTCCTATATGGTAAGAGAAAACCGCCGCCCGTCACCAACCGTACAACAGTCCGCGCATTCGTTGCGTTGCCGGCTTTATACGCTGCTTAAGCAGCATTTTTAACGGTCTCCGATATTCTCACTCATCCAGCGAAACACAGTAGAAGCACCGTTTCAAGCTGAGTATTCTGTGAGCCCGTGATATCACTTCAGACGATCCGGCCCAACTCGTGCGTCAGCATATGCCTCAACAAGGCCTTCCCGCGTTATAACTAAAGCTGTATTTCTTAACACTAGGTCTCCGAGTTCCAGAAGTTGCAGATGGCTGCTAGTATGGGCGTCGCTCGCAACACCTACTCTAGCTCGGGTGAAGAGAGCGCAGATGAGGAGCCATCTAGAAAATGTATGATATGGCTTTATTTGACCTTTACTTCTGTATACAGCATATTTTTCAACTTTACTATGCCATGCTGCATTATGCATGCTGATAAGTTTATGCCCCCACATCTTTGACATTATAAATAAATTCGTGGAAGTTATTCGCTAGATCATTTTTTTAAAAGTTTTCTTTATAAATATAGATAATAGTTTCACACAAAAAAATAAATATTATATATAATCAATTTATAAATGTTTACTTTTAAGTAAGGGAAGACTCTTCGGGAAGTCACTTCACACTCAGAGACAGTCCTAATTAGCAATTGCGAGGGTTAATGTTTATTTTTATGTAACGTACATTTATTTAAAAAAATTGGTGTTTGGTATATTTTGAAATTATCATTTTTGTACCCCATAAGAAGTTACGGGGTTTTAGGTTTATATTCCTTGTCTTTGGTTTTCTGTATCTTTTAAAACTAATTCTTTATATATTTCAGTCAACAAGTCCGGTGTTAATTTGAAAAGCGAAGATCCTTTCAAACTTATGGAGATAAAAGCTATAAAGACGGCACTGCAAAAAACTAAAGGTTGAATTGATTAGTGAATTGGTCTAAATATTGTTTTGTGTCTCTCCAGACATGTATAGTTTCAGAATTAAAGAATCTCCTGCAAATTCTTAAGTATTCATTTTATAAAGTAATGGTAAATATGAGGTTAAATTACTTTGTTTCATTTCAAGATCTCATGAGGTCAGTGGAGACCTTTGAAACGGACCATTTATCTGGCGTGCAAGAAGAAGCCTTCCATATGCCTTCGCATTCGAACAATATACATGATAAGTAAGTATCTGTGGTAAGGAATCTCATTACCTAATTGAAGTTGGTTTTGCCCACATTGCAAAAAATTAACAAATATAAAATTTGTTTTTATATTTTATATAAAAGTATTGTGTCGTTATGTTCGTTGTCTATAAACGATGGCAAACGAACAAGAGTTTCGCCTAGAATAAGCGGTCCTCCGCCCATGGACATCCCTAGCCTTTGTAGAGCCGCGGCTGCGTTGCTGGCTTACAAGGGATATTGTAAAACAGTGTATTTTTGACAATTTGGTAATGTATAATCAAAATTCAGTTAAATGTGATCAAAATTCTCTGTAACTAATGTTATATAACACAATAATTGTGTTTATAAATGATTATAGACAAGATTATAAATAATTTATAATCTTGCATTTTTCATCTTTATAAATTATTTTGCTGACATAATTAGTAAGATAATGGCCACTATCAAGCAGTTCCGAAGGTAAAATACAATTAATAAATGCTATTTAAAACGGGCATCAAATTTTTGTGCTACCGCGACGCCATGCCGCTCGCGGTAGCACAAAACCGTTCACTCTCGAGCCTCTAAGTCTTTTCAAATAATTAACATGGAAAGTGTATTTAGCAAGTCGGAGTGCGAGGGCAGCATGGGCGAATGGTCCGGCGACGGCAGCGTGTGCCGTGTGCTCAACTCGCTGCCGCACCGGCACAAGTTCACCAACGCCCAGAACCAACAGCATCCACAGCGGCCGCGCCAGCACCACGCGCTGAACCAGCAACGGATGCAGCCGCAGCAGAGTGAGTGGACTAGCTTTTCTTAGAAAAATGAATATTTTATTGAATAATATTAAGCTCTTAATGATTTCTGGTAAATACCATACATAAAATACCATAAACTAAAAAGGAGCCTTCATTTTCATTAAAGGCCGGCAACACACCCGCGGCTCTAAGGGCTAGGGATATTCATGGGCGGAGAACGGCTTGCCCTAGGTGAACCTGCTGCTCGTTTGCCACCGACGATAAAAAAAATTACTCTTTCCATGTTTTTAAATCTTTCCTATTTATGATTCATAATCTTTGTTCTTCTTTCATACTAATATTGTATAATCTGTTCTCAATATCGTCTTTGGTTAAAATATTGGTTCATACTAGTTAGCCTTAGTTGTATCTCTCTTAGGATTTTGTTTTATATTCTTGTTTGATTATCCGTCGTTATTTAGGGAAATATCATACTTACACTGGCAGAATTGTGACCACTCGTCACAAAAGCCGCAATAAAGGAAGAAAAAGCTTATTTAAAATTAAAAAATATTATTTTCTTTACATACATTTGAGGGGATTCGTTTCGCATGTTGCAGGTCACGAAGCGAATATCAATTCGCTTCAGGAGCTGGCGCAAGAGTTGCGTATGGAGACCGAAAAATTAATGGGCGAAAGGGCTCGTATCAAGGACATCGTCAGTAATAAAGGTATTTTTATTAATATGCATACAATTTTAAAAAGTAAATGCTACTTAAAGAAGTATTATGTAAGTATCTACTATAGAGAGCAGGGAATGGTCTTTGCTTTGCTTATTGTGCTTTTGTATGTTCACTATGCTGATTACGTCAGCGGTAGTTATACAGGTCTCAGTCATCTGGTTGAATCCGCTATTTGATCGAATGAGAAGCACGGTTATTGAACACTCATACTCACAGAATACTCAACGTGAAACGATACTTGTAGTGTGTTTCGCTGAGTGAGTAAAGATATCGGAGGCGCTTAAAAATGCCGTTTGAGTGGCGTAATAAGCCGGCAACACAACCAATGCGCGGATTGTGGCGCGGTTGGTGATGAGCGGCGGTGTTCTCTTACCATATAGGAAAGCCACCTGCTCCGTTTTCCGCTATACTATAAAAAAATTGAATCACAATATTTAGTTGATTGACTAAAGGACAATTCGTCAAGTTGTTGAGCGTAATGTTCAGCGTCTTGACTGAACGTCATTTTGCGTAGTCGTTAAATGAGATATAAGGCCGAAACATATTTAGGTTAAAAGTCTTATAAATCGTTTTATTCGATTATTAATTGATAGTTGCAGAAGCCAACCGTAAGCAGAAGAAGGTGAATGAAGAAGTGAGCAGCGTCAGCTCGTGTCCAGGTCCCGCTGAAAGGAGGCAGATGCATCTGAAGGCTCTGCTTGCTGAGAAGCAGCGGGAACTGGAGGCTTTGTTTAACAAAGAAGTAGGTTATAGGGGCCGGTCCAGTTGAGAAACGTTAAGTGAAAAGGACCTTTATAATTTTTCACAAGAGCATACCCGACATTAAACGGCCGGGAAGTACCTGCGGTCAGCAAAAGCAGGGGGTTTTCATGGGCGCATTGTCGCTTGCCGTACGTGAGCCTACTTTTTCTCCGTGGGAGAGTCATTCTAAGCATACGCTGACGCACAACTTGGGCCGACTCTTTGAAAGTGATACCACGGACTCACAGAATACTCAGCCGTTACTCACCTGCTCCGTTGTGTGCTATACTATAAAAAAGCCTGGGCGTTGAATATCCGCTTGCTACTTTTTGTGGAATAGTGGAATGCTATCATTTTTGCCTGTGGCTCCGTTTTAATAATTAAATATGTATTTACCTTTAAAACGTTAAATTGCATACAGTTTTATATTAGATATAAATACTCATAATGAAATATATTTATTTAAATTACACACACTAATGGCACAAAACCAGCTACGCACCCTCAGCTTAACAGGGACGCGATGTGCTCATGGACGAAGGACGCTTATCTTCAATCTACTTCATGTAATATTGCCTCCCGAGTTTTATAAAAATAAACTTCAATAATTAAATTATATTAAATAATAACTCCGTATAATAAATATTTAGACTTATAGTCCCCTGTGTGGGGCAAAGGGCGTCCAATGTGCTCCAATTTCTTGCCTATCTCTGGCATCGCGTTTCTCCTCTTGATATCGTCATCAGCCTATTAATTATTATTAGTCCATTGCTGGACATAGGCCTCCCTCAAAGACGCCCACCTATTGTGATCTTGAGCGATCTGGATCCAGTTGTTGCCCGCAACCTTCATGAAATCGTCTTTCCATCGCGTGCCAGGACGTCCCACTCTGCGTTTTCCGGCACAGGGTCGCCACTCGAGAACCTTTCTTCCTCATCGGTTGTGATGTGGCCAGCCCATTGCTATTTCAACTTGCTAATAGGGCGGGCAATGTCGGTTATGTCGGCTCGCGTGCTCCATTTCTTCATGTAATAAAGGTTCTTTTGCATAAATAGAAAAATCTATATTAATAAAATCTATTAATGTATGAAATTGTATATTTCAGGTGATGAACGCTAGTTCGGAAGTACCAAAAGTGAAAACTGACTCCCGACCCGCTTCTGTCGCAAATCAGTCTTACAATAGGTTAGTGTGCTACTAATGTCAAAAAATAACTATTTACCCATGTAAATAATGTATTTTGTACCTATGTACTTATGTAATAATGTGATATGTAGAGACATACAGATTTGTTTTGTCCCTATTATGCTAGGGAAATGTTTTCCCTTAAAGGCCGTCAACGCACCCGCGGCCATTTGGATCCCTAAAGGTGTCCATTATGGGCTGACTCCTTATTCTAGATGTGCGACCTCCCCTTTTTCTAATATAAGACGAACTTATATTTATTAAAAAAAATAAAAAACATACATCTTTGTTTCTGTATGTGAAATTAATATTTTAGTGAACCGGAAGAAGCTGAATCATCCGAACACATTCAGATGGATTCGCACAACTCACGCGAGACTGATAACTTTCGAGTGAGTGATAACTTTTTTATTCTATAGCGGACAAAGCAGCAGCTGGGTCTCCTACGTGTGAAGAGAACTGCGCCGCCCATGAATAACCACGCCACAGTCCGTGCATTGATTGTGTTGCTGGCTTTTTACGCCGCTTACGGCACTTAAGGGCATCCGATATCCCCACTAACTCTGCGCCCTCTGTGTGCCCATGATATCAGCCCAGATGAGCCGGCCCAACTAGTGCGTCAGCATATGCTTCAGAAAGGCTCTCCTATTTGTGACGAATGTTTTTGACTGCCAAAGTTTCCATAACTTATGTGATTTTTTACATTTTAGGGTGGTGGAGACAGTGCGCTCGGAAGCCGTTCAATCAACACAGCGCCTTCCCAACTTGCAAGCGCTTATTGCAGCGATACTGACAGGTTAACTATATTACTCTTAAAGATAGACAGTTTAAACTGTATTAATTATCTTCCAGTTTACTTACTAGCCTATGCAACGCCGTTGACGCCACGATCCTTCCCAACCTGTTCAAGGATCCGGATGATATACAGTAGTAAACATACAACTTATAGATATATAATATATGATACGCAAACAAAGTCAAGAAAAAAACAAAATTCTCTTAAACTTTTATTTTTATAGTATAGCGGACAATGGAGCAGATGGATCTCGTATATGGTACGAGAACACTGCCTCTCATGAACAACTGCGCCACAGTCCGCACATTCGTTGTGTTGCCGGCGTTTTACACCGCTTAAGCGGCACTTTTAAGGGCCTCCGATATCCTCACTCACTCTGCGAAACACAGTACAAGTACCGTTTCACGCTGGGTATTCTGCGAGCCCGTGATATCACTTCGGACGTTACCAAATGGCTCTCCCACGGGTGAATGTAATTAAATGCAGAGTGAAGCGGTAGAAGTTTCTAGAGGAGTTTTGTAGGAACTCCGAATTGTGTAGGATAAATAAATATATATTATTTATGTAAATATGATTAGCCTAAATTAAACTTGCAGTGTATCGAGAGGGAAATCTAACCAACGGAATCGGCTGCGACGTCGGACACTGGAGCGCCATTCCGAGGACACTCAGCATGTAAGTTAATCATTTAATTCTCAGGTGATTAAATTCTACAATGCTCTTTTACATCAAATTTTATGAAGGATTCCCAAATAAAAATTTAAAACATGTTGGGTTTTACCAAACTTCAATTAAAATAAAATATGCTTAATTTGAAACGTTAGCGATTAAGTTCACTGTCTTTTAAAGTTCTGAAATTGAAAAACGCCTTTAAAGGTATTTTTTAACAGAGTTTATTTACAGTTGGATTATATATTTATAAATAATAATTTATAAAAATAAATGCGTCTTTCTCCTTTAGACTGAAGAAGTGAGTTTAATCATGTAGCTATGCAGGTGGGTCTTCGGGAATGAACCAAAATGGTGGCAATTTTGGTCCGAAACTGCGGTTTGGTTCGAAAGTTGTCGATTTTTATTGAATTATTTATAGTAATTGTGCTTTCATTCATGAGATATTGTTGTTTTGTGTGGTTTTTTACTCTACTCTTGTTTTAATAAAATTAAAATTCATGTATTTATATTCCAGCTGCCACAGCAG
>DWCF01002734.1:0-22596 GCA_018230265.1 Delias oraia | reverse complement strand
TTCCCAGTCTTCCTAATGGGATGTCGTAAGAGGCGACTAAAGGACACTTCACCGGAGGGTGGGCAGCAGCGCCCTTTGAGTACAGCAGATGTTCTGCGATCACCAACTCGCCTGCCAAGCGTGGTGTCGTGCATTGGAACATATTATTCAAATTTCTACTGTGTTTCGCTGAGTAAGTGAGGATATCGTAGGGCCTTAAAAATACCTCTTATGCGGTGTAAAAATCAAGAAACAAAACCAATGCGCGGATAGTGGCGCAGTTGATTTTGGGCGGCGGTGTTCTTTTACCGTATAGGAGATCCACGCAATCCGTTTTCTGCTATACCATAAAAAATTACAAAAACATATACACTGAGAAATAATATTATATTATTTGATTCATGAAAATATTCTTTAATTACACATTCCACTAAAGGATGAAAGCAGCGTCCATAATGAAAGTCATAATTCAAGAAATTCGTAAAATTACGCACTCATAGCAAGTATTACCGGATGCCATCTCACAAAGTATCTTTTGATGGTCGTAAAAACATCCCTAACACGCCCGATTCTGTTCACCGCTCTACCTTGAACAGCTTTTATTCTGAAGCATCTTAACCCCAATAATAAAATGCCTCGTAAATAGATAATAAGGGCGAATCCAACAGACGCCATTAAAGGCGCCATCATACATTTAACTGTCGCTATCTTAGAACACTAATCGACGTCGCAGATTTTAATATTGTTTTTATTATCGTTGCGCATCGTCCTAAGCCACTCGCTTGCCAATATTGTGCCAGATATGATTCTCCTAGAACATTCATAGAAACTATTACTTATTTGACCTATGCGGGATTAAATACGTCCCTTATTCATTCGCCGGGGGCAAAAATTAAGCAAACGCTTTCATCCGTGGGAGAACCATGCTGACGCACTAATTGGGCAGGCTCGTCCAAAGTGATACCACGGGCTCACAAAATACTCAGCGCGAAACGGTACTTGTACAGTATTTCGAGTGAGGATATCGGAGGATATCGCTTAAGTGGCGTAAAAAGCCGACAAAACAACCATGCACGTACTATGGCGGAGTTGTTCATGGGTGTCGGTATTCTCTTACCATATAGGAGACCCACCTGCTCCATTGCCCACTACAGAATACAAAAAACAAATATGTTTCTTTTACTCTAAACATTTATTATTATAAATATTTTTTTTAGTTTAATATAACAAAACAAGTAGTTTTGCTAACACATCCTTTGTAAATGTATACTCAATATTTAAACTCTCTGTGGGCTACTAATAGAAAACAAATCTATGAAAGATCGAATAAATGGAGCAAAATCAAGATTCGAATCGCGTTCGAAAATCAAATAATCAAATAAGACTTTCCCATAAATGCGTATATTTTCTCACGAGTAAAATTAATCTATTTAAGGCTTCTAAGCGAGAAACGTGAAGCGACATCTATTTGGATAAAATAATTGTGGTATTACAATGCCAGTCTCGTGCCAGGTAATCTAGTTAGCGGTCGGTCGGCGCCATCATTACTGCATTGCTAGTCTATGTAGGTGTTTAAGGATATATAGAGCTGGAGGTGTTATTAAATTGGTATATAATAAAAAAAAACTGGTTGGTTTTACCAAAGGTGACGTTAACTTATTAACATGTCTTAAAAAATAACAAAGTACAACGCTGTGACATCAAAATTAACCAATAATTACTAACATTTAAATGTATACTTCAAAATAACACACTATTTGTATATAATTTTATAAGTTATTATAAAAAAGGTGATATAAATGCTGTATTGGAAGTGAATGCATACTGTGTGTGAAAATATCAGAAACTCTAGTCAGTGGCTTTCATAACTATTACAATGAAATATTTTAAGTGATGCCAACACTAAGAAATAAAACCAATGTTTATATTTCAATAACTGAAGTCACATCTAGCGCATTATGGACGTATATCAAGGTGAACTATCCAGTCGATGCGTCAGCATTTTTACGAATACGAGATAATTCCAATCGCCTTCAGAATCGTTGATCCGTTAGATTGCTGAAAAAGATCATAGAATTTTCCGTTTTTATACATTATTGAATATTATTATAGGTTTTATATGGCCGATACAAGTAATTACTCGAAGTAAAAATATATTTATGGCTCCTTGAAATATTTTATTATTTTTTTATTTTTATTTATGTAGTAGTGTTATTTTTCTATAAATCACATGTATCATGAATGTTAATAACATGTTAACATAAGAATTTTATTAATACATAAAAACATTATAATTAATGTGATTTTTAAAGAAATAAATTAAATTACGTATATTCTAACTTTCATGGGTTAATTTTCATTTAATTTATTTTTAAAGTCATGTAGGTAGTTATAACAGTTGAATGTACCTTCAGTGCCTTGTTAATAGTAAATACCTCTATTTCTGCCATTATAATAGCATTTCCTCGTTGATGGAAATAAATCAGAAACAAGGATGTCGGTGAAATAAATGTAACGTCAATCCGCATCCATTTGTCGTTGGCGTCGCATCATTGTTAACTGTTAGATTTAGAGCATACAGACATTTAGAATATTCAATAGTAATATTACTCTTTAAGTTTATCGTACAAGTTCTTCACTCACAAGCATGGTATTTCATACACAAACAGTTTGATAAGGAAATTCTATATCCATTTAATACTTTGTATATCTTCCATCAAATTCTTACAGTGTATTTCTTGTTTCAATCGTTTGTAAATATTGCAAATACAATTTCATTCGCTGTATAAGAAAAAAACACAAAAGCCCTACAGACATAAATAAGTTTCGTTTAACATATGAAAGCATTATTTTTGTGTAGTTTTTATTGCAGGCAGACCGTGTGTATCACACTTAAGCCGCAAAGCTTAAGACGAACGAAGGGAAGGAAGACAAAACTTAATGACAAGTGGACAATGACGCAGATTTGAAACGCTTGTCGCCAGATTGTCAGGACGCATTTCAGGGGTTGGAGTATCGTGACAGTTAAATAAATACATTTTTGATTGTTATTCTTTGGAACAACAAAAGCTAGGGAAAATGTTCAATGATTTAACCACAATTCACGTATTACATAATGCAAATGTGTATAATGAATTGAATGTGAATTCTATATATCCTTAAAAAGATTTTATTGATTTTTTTTAAACTTACCAGTGTATTTATTAAAATATTTACACAATATTTATTGCTTACATATAAAAATATACATTTTAAAAATTTCCAACTTTTGTGTTAAATCAAAATCTTTATAATAACATGTTAACTACTCACACCATACAACAATGAAACAACCTTACACAAAGCGTTTTAATTTACTTTTAGTACAAACACTTGTATGAAGAAATCGTTAAATAATGACTATTCTAAAGCAAAATCCTTGTCCACTCGACTCAATATATTTGCCCGCAATCTAAGAAGCTCTCTGGTAAATCAAATCAGACAATCAAGTGGAAAAATCTATGTCCGAAGTACAAACAATCAACTGCTGTTACACGGTCGGTCGTGACGCAGGACCTATATTTGATCGCCTCTCCAGGGACTTTCCCTCACTATTTGTTTTAAAGCTTTATTACTAAGTAATGTGTACATAGGTCAACCCTCTAAAAATGTTTACCAATATAGCTAATGCAACGTATTTTAATTTTATTTAAGGGATGCTCAGTTTGCGTAAGATTGAATGAGTTCTTCAACTGTTCTGAAATTCGGGCTGGAAAACTTATCAACATTAACAATAATTCAAATTTTATATCACCTATTCTCCCATTTAAGGGAAAACATGGCGATTTTCTAAAATAAAACTTATTATTCTTCATATCACATACCGATTATGAACCCCAAAACAACGTCCAACCATCTCATACTTTTCACCACTACTTTTTTTTAAATTCTATAACGGAGCAGGTGGGTCTCCAATTTGGTAAGAGAACACCACCGCCCATAAACAACCGCGCGAAAGTCCGCGAACTGGCTGTGTTGCTAGTTTTTTTACGCCGTTTAAGTGGCACTTCTAAGGGCCTCCGATATCCTCACTCACTCTGCGAAACACAGTACAAGTACTGTTACACGCTGAGTATATATTTTAATAAATTTGCTACGTAAATTAAACAAAAAGGTAAAATATAAAATAATATACTAAATAAATTAACAAAATCTGACCAAAATATTTAAAAGTACATAAATAAATATTACACTTATATAACTTGGGTAACATATAGGTATATAACATTTTAAATTAAACCCTACTTAAGATTATTATAGTAATTATTATTGTTATTATTTTATTGTTACATGTTTGATTTTAGAAGTTTTTATAATGGCTACATGAGTATTTATATTTAACTAATCAAAAGATCATCAAAGTTTATAAATTATTGAAGACAATACAGAAAACCTAGTAAATCTAGAAAATAGAAGAGAGAAAGTGAATATAATTATTGTAGGATAATTAAAGAGCATTTAATTTCCCGCCATAACTCAATTATTATTGGTTTATTATGTCATAAACAACAATCACGAATACCGAGTTTTATCATCTATGTGATTAATATACCCTTTATTGCTTTTATTATCCAGAACTATCGTTAAAACGAATTAACACAATCGTAAAGCAGTATTGTTTCGTAATTTATTCAGTGGATATAAAAAAACTTGTACATCCTAACCGAAGGGGTGGGGTCGGCGAAAAGGTGTCAATTTTTGAAAGATTGCAGCACGTCATGAATATTATATGAACGAATCGAGTTAAGGGTATTTTGTGATAATGTTCGACGGCCGTTTGGATCCTGTCAGCCTATGTCATTTCACATGGATTGGCCCTTTGTTAAAAGTAACACGTACGGCGTCAACTTTAGACAGGGAAGCTATCGTGTGGAAAATTCGCTGCCTAACGACATTATTAGGAGCATGCAAAGTAAGACTATGATATTGTTATTCCTCGTTTGCATGCTATGTATCGCGGTATTCAATTTAATTATTAGTTTTATTCAAGGATTTTACGTACGTACTAAAAATCATGTTTATCAAAAACTTATCCAATAATACAGAGCAATATTGCATATTGCATTATAATATGTACTACATACTTTGGTCAAGAACAGATTAAGTCAAGAACTAACTAAACTAGATAGATGTGAGTGTATAGTTTATTTTAACAGAGATTTTAAAAATTTTAAAGATCTTTTAAATTTTGATTTTAGCTCAACAAAATCCTATGCCAGGTTAGGTTTGCGTTCAAATATCATTTCATCATCAGCCTATCAACTCCATTGCTGGACATAGGCCTCCCCAAAGACGCCCACCACCTATTACGATCTTAAGCGATCTGGATCCAGCGGTTGCCCGCGACCATCATGAGATCGACTTTCCACCGCGTGGTGGGATGTCCCACTCTGCTTTTTCCGTTACGCGGTCACCACACGTCCGTGTGGTAACCGGATCTAAAAATACCACTCCCAGACTTCCTAATGCGATGACGTAAGAGGCTCTTCACCGGAGGGTGGGCAGCAGTGCCATTCCGAATACAGCAGATGTTCTGCGATCACCAACCCGCCTGCCAAGCGTAGTGATTAAGGCAAAAGAACCCCCCATGACCACAAAAAATATATCATTTTAGCGTTTCCAATTCTCAAATATGTAATAACTTAACGCGTTAAGGTGACAATATATTCCCAAGTCCTGTTTATAACTCATAAGTGTCGTAAATAATAAATTTTATACGATTGAACAAACCATGTTGGATACTTCTTAAAGGAAATCGTAAAATAAGTTTTTCTGCGCCATCGCCGTCCCGCCGGTAGTCTGCGTCAACAAACATTCAATATATCTTAAATCTTTCGTATTTAACCAAAACAAAAGAACATAAGAACAATTCTAATGCTAAGAAAAATATTTAAATTAAATTATAATCTCACACATAAATCCCAGACATAATGAAGGCAGTGTTATAATAAAGACAGT
Organism: Delias oraia; assembly: GCA_018230265.1. Classification (NCBI taxonomy): domain Eukaryota; kingdom Metazoa; phylum Arthropoda; class Insecta; order Lepidoptera; family Pieridae; genus Delias; species Delias oraia. The sequence goes on along the minus strand of DWCF01002734.1, from coordinate 16,620 downwards.
ATTTGTTAAGTACAGTTATTTTTTATAAAATCAAACAATATTATCATCGGCCTATTAGATTCACTGCTGGACATAGGCCTACCCCAAAGACGCCCACTTATTGCGACCTTGAGCGATCTGCATCCAGTAGCCCGCGAAATCATTTATATTATATAACAATAAAATAAACTTAACTAATTTCTAATATTTTAAGATAAAATAAAAGGAATAGATCGAATTTACCTTAAATTAAAGAAACGATCAGTATCTACAGCAGACTGAAAAGTGCCTTAGAGACCCGAACGCTCCCAAGATTTGCATTTAATTACCATTTTTGATTCGCTCTTCTTTTGTGTAAATACTCGTCTAAAATTTAACACCGTAAATGACATAATACTGCTAAAGATATGCGGAATTATTTATATGATAATGCGCTTTCCCTTACATCTTCGTTTTAACGTTGAATTACGCATCAATAGAGCCTTTTGGGGATTTTTGCTCTTTAAATAAATTATTTCATCTGAATAAGACCACGTTTTAATGAATTTTCAAAGGGGAATGATTCCGTTTTGCGTTTCAAAGAGGATTCGTTTGGGTTTTTGTCAATGTGTCAACCAAATTGAATTCGATAATATGATAACATATGAAATTAATGTTTATTTTGTTACTTAAACTTGTTTTGCTGTTGGATGGAAATTTCAAGTTTACAGAACCAAACTTTTTGTGTGATATATATGAGGCAATTACATGTAATTAATGATAATTTTCTTTACAGTTTTATTTATTTTAATTTTTCACAACAATATCTTTAAAAATGTACATACAAGTATCCTCTATAATTGAATAGTTTATAGATTCGAATATAACGTATCTTAAAACGATAATTTAGTCATCTACTTTATACTATGTGAAGAACTACAATACAAAGATATATTACATTCGATTTCTTACTTTAAAATATATTCCTCTATCCGTAAACCGTTTTTTACATATAAGTTAACTTATAGCATGTATAAGTTGAAAATTTGAATTATCATTCTTCTGTGACTAACGGTTCCAATTTTTCAGCGTCAATTCAGTAACATTTACAAAAATAAATACAGATAATCAAGCGAAGATTCAATTCTATGTGTCAACAAAATCTGAAAAATATTTGGCATTCACGGTTACATTGAGTTGCGACAAATATTAAAAATTTGTGAGTTTCCATCAAAACGTCATTGTCGCCAACAGTCACCGGAGTTGGTAGAAAAATTATGTGTTCGACAACGTTGCGAAACGATCCAATCAATCTGAAATTGGATTTCAAAAACGCGACTCTGCTTATGATAGCTCCTAAAAAGTTTTCTAAGAAACTCAAGAGGTACCAATACAATGCAATTTTTTATAAGATAAGAAAATATTTGCAACTAAATTTGATTAAATACTTGTTATCTGCTATAATTTAAAATATTTTAAAAAAGTAAAGTGCTTCGGCTATTCTAAACCGTTCTGAAATTAGTTCTAATTTATTTGTGATAATTTATGTATGGTTATAAAAATTTGTAATTGTTTCCTTTTATATTGAAAAATGAAAGTATATCACATATTTTGAACTCATAATATCTAGCAATATTATCATACAATGTGATTTGTATTTCAAAATTCAGTATTGTTTGTTGAAAAATTTTTAATTTTTATACTATTTGTTTGTCAAGAAAATGTCTCAAGATTCTACGCACCACCGTCCAGAAAACAAACTAAAAATTCAAATCTCCATCAAGTATTCGAGAAACGCGCCCGTTCGTTAGGCCGGAGCCCTTACCTGCGCTGCATATGTTATATATAAAACCTTTTCTACACTTTCACAAACTAAATTCCAGTCTCTGTTTATTTGTTACCAGTTGACGTACGATAAATTGAATTTTCTTGGATTTACAAAGTAGAATTACAAATAAAAACAAAAGAATTATTCCATTTCTGTAATAGTAATCACAATGAAGTTTCGTTTTTGATAGCCCAACTCCTGTTTCGTCAAAGACCTGGGTTTGTATCTCAGCCTATAAACAAAAGTTATATAGAACAAACTCATAAATGTCTATCTCGCATCAACAATAAATTCATATTTATTTTATTTTAACGTATTTTAATTAAATGATACAATATTATGAATAAGTTGAAGCTGAAAGCTGTAAAAACCGTATGGCCACACAGCAAGTGGCCATTCCAAAAAAATAAAAAAATAAATATCCCCAATATACTATATTTCACATACCTAATAAATGTCTTACTGCACTTTATTAAGATTGAGACTAACTGAGACTGGTCTAAATCACCGCCGATGATCCTATTATTACTCATTAAGGCTCTACGACTTAAGACAAAGGACGAAACTTGACTAATGGAGGCTTCAACCCCTTTAAACTAGCAGTTAATATTAATGGGTTTTTAAATTTTCTCAGTGTTATGTCTTTAGTATTTTTTTTCTTATTTTGTATTATACCTGTCTATATTAAATATTTTTCAGCTTTATTCATGGTTTTCCCTAGAATAAGCCACTAATTTGCTATAATATTTTGCTATTCACAATACAAATTTTCCATAAAACAAAGTAAAGTATCTAAGTTAAAATAACTAAAATATTACTGGTATTGAATAAATTAAAAAAATTAAAGTAAAGTAAAATAACGCCTTAATTTAAAAAATATTTTTCTAAATTATAATTTTTCCTTATAACCGATAAAATCCGAATTAATAATGTCTCTTTATCGTAGTTATTACCCGAAACGAAATAATAATTCAGGGACAAACGTTTGTTCGGTAAACCCACAAATATTCATGGAGCAATTACCCTTATTTATGATGTAAACTGCTTATTAAATTTTACTTAATGTTCGCGATAGTTGTGTAATCTTAGGTTCATTACCTTACCTTTCATATTTCATTTGTACCAAATAAACTTTTGGAATATATTCTTTAACCCATATACTACGTATATTATAAGACATTGTTTTAACCTTTGTCAGTCTACAATTATTAGATACTCCTATATAAAAAAAGTGAAAACACTTTTTGTCATTAATTTTTTTTTATCATAAATCATTGAACAAAAAATATTCTGTCTTACGCCCAATATACTTCAGAATAATATAAAAATATTCTATATAATTTTATGTTTTGTACCTAAAACATGACGTTGAAAACATCTGCACTGAAAGCTATCCATCACTAATAAATATGTTACGTCGTTGGAGTTAATAAAAGTATCAAATTCTAACTGTATTTTACTACGTAAATATAAACGGTATGAATATTTGCAGACCTTTTTACTTATTTGATTGAAGCACTCCGCTAAAAGCAATGTATTTGATTTAAAATATCTGCTTCGATCTCGCTTTATACATAACTAACTAATGCTTGATACTTTTAATAAAGATAAAGTCATCCAAAATGTTAAGTTACAGGCATCTCTGTCTCACAGTTTTGTGAAACAAACATACTCGTTAAATATACAGGTGATAGAATCTGTTTTGACCATAGCACCACTGGTCATTGAGTTTATTGCCTTTTAGTAAGTAATATAGAACTCTTTATTTATAATTTACTATATACATGTATATATATTATACAACATATACTACTTAGTATTTGTATGATAAGTAATAATAATCCAAAAGGTTATTTAAGATGACTTAGTACAGTTTAGAGGGCAAAAGAATCGTTCAAATATTTATGACGATATGGTAAATTATATGGTGAAATATAAGTGATAAATTTATTAATAAATAGAACCGCATAAACTTTTACGCACCTGTACTCACTCAAGTATTAATACCGAACGCTGAGACCGATCGATGTTATAGCTGTATTTTTATAGACATGACTAAACCAAAACTAATAAATAGTCTAGACCAAAAATTCCTGTTTTCAAAGTTGGTTTTCCGCTGTGATCGACGTTTTACAGTCCGGTTAAAGTAAAACTCATGTACCCAATCGCTCGAACACAATAAAACGGAATATAAAAAGTATAATGAAGCAAGTTCATCTTGCAAATATTTGCTTGTCTGGAGTCGTAATGAGTAGAGTTGGAACTTTACAATGAGATTTCGGTACACTGAATTTGGTTAGTTCATTGTTTTGGTTTGCTACATGTTTATTTGAAATAATTAAGAATCTTAATGGTACTCTGGTGGTATTAAAGCAACGATTCATCGAATCCCTTGAACTGGATTGCATGGCATGCAGTTTTTGTCTTAATATTTTGAGTATTAAAAAGGATATAAGTTTATAATATCAGTTTTAACACAAAGACGGGATAGACAAATTATAAATCATACTACTTGTTTACACAAATTTTAAGATTTATTAAATCAATTAATCATAAGTAGAGAGTTAGCAGGTAGTCAATTAGCCTTTGCTATGTTTGATCTTAACTATTATTTATGAAATTAAGTTGCGTGGTTCATGTGACAGCTTAATTTAGTTGTCTTGTTACTATCAATCTTCTCAAATGGCTAAGGCATTATAAAGTTGCGTCCCTTACCCTAAAACCCAAGAGGTCACTTCCTCTTCAGTTAATTATAATAATTGGAAAAGGGTCTAAATAGCTCACAATATTGAAATAGCACTGCTTCCGGTGCCAACAATTTGTAATATCAAATTTCAATATTACCCACATTTAGTTTTGTAATATTATTTTAATTGAATGCTTGGAAATCTCGAACCGATTTTGTTAAACCAAGTGTAATTCAATTTTTACATTTTATAAGTATGCACTTCTTAATTTGGCACCCTAATGTGGCAATATATTTTTTGATATACTTCACTCAATATCATTTATCTGTGATTACTTCTTATATTATAAAATTAAACTGTTCCTACTTATATCTTAAGTCACTGAAAGCCGATTTTAAATAATTTTAATAGCCAAAAAAGCCAATAAAGTTCAAAATTTAAACAGAAGATTGGTACCTAAGGACAAATTGTTCAAGCGGTTTTCAATTTAAGCTGATTTTGTTGTACCTAAATACAACGGAGTCACTAAAGCAATTACTAGGGAATAGTGAAGTGCTCTTACTATTGGGGGAACTAATAAATTTGCAAATTGCTATTGGCTCATATCATGGGAAATTTGCAGAGTGAGCGGTTTAATTAGAATTTAAATCATATTAAGAAGCAAATAAGCAAGTAGATCTATGCAATTTGTGTAAAATTCTATACTTTAGATATACTATCTTTATTGCGTATATTATACAAACTAACAATATTAATCCACAAATTTAAGACTTGTAATGTTTTTTTATATATTTATTAATCAAATTCTTATCAAAGTCCATATTTTATCAGCTGCAGAGATTTTGTTTGGAATAATTTCATTTCTTTTCATTACTTGGGTGAATTTTAAAAAATGTGAACAAAGCAGAGATCTAATGGCGGATATGAACAAGAATTATAATAAACTTATTATAAAAGTTTAAATAAACGTAGAAATATTTCGAATAAATATGATTTCTTCTACGTTAAACTTTTAATGTAAGTATGCCCGTAGACCCGACTGAGGTGGGGAGGGGAGAGAAAAACTTACTCCAACAATCTTGAAGAACTAATTTAACTACGTCTTACTACCACTTCAATAAATTCCAAGCCAATTCATTTTTATGTTTCAATTTATTTTCAATTTCACTTAGTAATTTGTGGTTTCTGAAGTATAAATTTGTACGTCGTTGATACAAAGTTTTTGTATTAATTAGAAACTTTCACTACATTTATCTTATTTTTCACTTTGAAGGCGTTTTAACTTTAAAAGATAACAATAAAAATAATTTAAGTGAACGTTTTATTTGTCTGAAGTTCTGTTAAACTGAGATTCTAACTCTGGGTACTCAAAAAATTATATAATAACATCTTAAACGGGTACTTAATTGTATTTGTTATTTTATATTACATCTTTCTCAGATTGGGGACCTTCCGGAAACGAGCGAACATATCCCTTAAAGGCCGGCAACACACTCGATGTCCATGGGCGGAGGACCGCTTGCTCTAGGTGAGCCTCATGCTCGTTTGCCACCATTGTTATAAAAATAAAAAACGATTGATATCTTTACATTAAAAGAAAACAAATGGTTAATACCTAAAAGTTAAGCAACTGTAGACAGTTGCTTCCCTCAAAGACAACCCAAATTCTAAGGTGATTTTCGGAGTGTTAAGCCTAATTAGATTTTCTGTGACGCGTAATGCATGTTAACGAGTGCCATTTGCATCCATCCTCTCGACCCCAACCATTTGACTTTTCACCGTTTTCTCACCGATCTAAGTTCCTACTGTAAGGATTTGTTGATACTAGTTTAGTTATGTTTTTAGGGAGAATTTGAAACATATTTTGCATTTGAGAATTTGAAAAAAATTCTCATTACAAGCATTACAAGCTCTAGAGAATAAAGAATTATGAGAACCGTCCGTTTCAAACTTTGTGCAGTTTCACTCTTATTACGAAATAACAATCATATAAAGATATTAAAATTACTTTATTGTGTTTATGACATGTTAATATTGACATTTTGTGTTTGTGTGCAGGTATTACTCTCATTATTTCATAAATTAATGTTTAATTGATAATAAACCCTTAGTTTTTTAACCACCTAACTTTATTATTTATATGAATGACTACGTATGTTTAATACACATCACAACAAAAGGGTGGAAACTGTCAAAATCACCACGTGATTACACCGGGGAATGCTCCAGAAAATGAGCGCTCACGGATAATTGGCGCCCCAGAATGAATTCGTGATTTGGAAATATGATATTGTTACTGTGATGTTATTAAAATATCTTCGACTGTCATTACAAGCTGACGAAAGTGTATATATATATATAATATTTATAGCTGTTTTAAGATACTAGCTTATGTCTGAATCAAAATGAATTTGTATTGCTTATACGTACACATTAAATTAAAATCTTTTTTTAGCATTAATATTATTTTTATACAGTTCTGTTGAATCGAGTAGTTTTTATGTAGTATTTATTGAAAGGTAGACTATCAGTTCAGTACGTACAACAGTATAAAATGTAATCTATTATACGTGGGTATAAGGGTATATATTATATAATTGTCGATATAGAGGTTTTATATAAAACACGACATAAAATTGGCGTGATTTTTTACCACTCAAACGGCGTAAAAAGCCCATTACACAACCAAAGCGCGGTTTGTGTGCCACAAAATAAACCATAAAAGAGACACGCATGCCTGCTCTGTTGCCTGTTATACGAAAATACTTGGTCATAATAAGAATTATAATAAAAATTGTAAGCAAAACATATTCTAATAGCTATTTACTAAGTTAAGCTCCGTAGTTAAGCTCCGTGTGGTGCATACTATTTACAATAAAGTATTATAAGTGGTGTCTGGAGTTTGGAAAGTTTATTATTATGTCCCGCTTATATTTTTATTTGGCTCATCCCGATATTTCTGAAATTGCACAATTCCTGTGGGATATTAAGCCGCCTACTGCGCATGCAAAATATTTCGTTTCCTGTTTATCGAATGTTCGAGTTGTGTTTTAGGAAAAGTATTCCCATAACATATTAGATGGAGCGATTTCACCAGAAACTTAACAATTTTTCAAATATTTTATTTTAAAATTTCTAGTATTTTATCTGAATTTTACTGTTGAAATGCATAGTATACACTCATAACTCGTAACGGCTTTAACAATTGCTTTCTTTGGCGAGAGATGAGTAGGTTTTTTATGTTATAGAAGATAACGGAGCAAATGGACCTTCTATTTGGTAAGAGAAAACCGCCACCCAAGAACAACCGCGCCATTTGCAGTCCACGCATTAGTTGTGTTGCCGGTTTTTTACGCCACTTAAGCGACATTTTTAAGTGCCTCCGATATCCTCCATAACTCAGCGAAACACAGAAGTATTTTTTCGAGTACAGCTACCAATTCACGCTGAGTATTTCTATGAGCCCGTGATATCACTTCAAGCTGGCCCAATTAAACAAGAAAGGTACTAAAAAATGCTTCTAATATAAATTGAATTCAATAATTAATGAATTGGCCGGTTCAGCTTCGTGAATAATTACTTAGCTACCAGCTTGGCATGGACAGAGGTTTATTAAGAACTACGAAGGGTTTATTATATGCCATATGCCTGCCGAAAGTATTTTAAAAAGCCTTTTGTAAGCTACCCTTTTGCTCCGGGAGCGCACCGCCATGAAATGCTCTTTTATGCTTCAAGAGGCCTTCGTATTGTGACTTGGAAAACATGCAGAAGCTTACTAAAACAGATACTCGCACAAACAATACATGCTTTAATAATAACCCGCTACCTGCGAGGATTCAAATGAAGGAAGCCGCTGTAATGGATACATTGAGGACCTGTGTTGTTTTAGCTTTACATGAATGCGAATTTTATTCTTCAAAATTTTCGCTATTGTTTGTGATAAACTTATCGAATTAAGTATGTCTTATATTATAACATTTATACCTACCTATATCAAAGTGTAAATAAGTTGTGATCCCTAACAAACTTTGAGCATAACCAATCAAAGAGGTTTATGATATTACTGCCAAAATTTACATCGTAAACACTAACAACCTCGCATCAAATGGTCGAAATTCCCCAATAGTTTAAGGATTACCTTTTGTATACTAAAATGGGACGCAATCATCATCTTATGGACTAGGATTACAGAAGGGCGCAGGATTACAAACTATTTCTTACTTATGCAATAGAGATCTCGCCTCGGGCGAAACCAGGCGACCCCTTTGGTCCTCTTCAAATATTCTATATAATCATACGCTTTTAATTATTATTGCTGTAGTGGGCAAGTTTTGTTTGATGTATTGATTAAAACGGTGTTTGTGTTGAAATGCCATCTAGATAGCGGCGGCCGTGTCAATAGATACTGTAATCTCGTGGGGCGGACTTGTCACAGTTGCTTGACGAATTATAATACTTGCTTAATTATTTTGTAAGATTGAATATGGCAGCAAATTTAACTTTTATCGCGTTTATTCAATAAAATACTTACTTGTTTTATTGACTTTGTTAATATAGATTCATAATGAATAGATGTGTAGGGTGCAAAGTAATAAATTTGAACCCTGGGAGAAATACTACTACAAAAGATTATTTTATCATCCGAAAATAGGCGTATTGCCTGTCGCGTAAACTATAACGACACTTTACGATGACATAAACATAAAAAACTCATCAGGATAGCGAGTGAGAAATATTAAAATATACCAAATATTGCGCATGTGTGAGAATAAAAGTTTTTCCATTTAGCTACATCGCCGGATGCTATTTCCCTATAGAAGTCATAAACACGATGCTTACTCTGCCAGCTCCGCTTACAAAGTTCAATTTCGTTTCAGACTTTACCTACTTAGCGAGTAAAATATTTTACTTTTAGTTTCCTAGAGTTAAAAAGGGTTTTTATTTTATAATTCCTTATCTTTTTTAAAACGTACTTCTTAAGCTTTTGTTAAGTATAGTTGATGTTTTAATGAATAATACGAAATAATTAAATATAAACTAAATATTATCAAAAAAAGAAATTATTCATTTTATGACACTTCTATGCGCTACTACAACAAAATCCCAGTCGAAGTATACGTTTAAACCTTATAGTTAGAGTAAATTAATTAGTAAAATGTATTATAGAACTCTTAATTATTAGAACGATAATAGCACTGCAGAGTTATTTGCTCCATTTCATAATGTGAACATGGTCACAAAAACTGACGGATATCTAACCTGTTTGAGTTTTTTAGCTGTTCTACATAGATTTGGATGCATCCAAGAACAGTTGTTAAATTTAGACTTTTTAACGTTTCATAAAAGAACACGTATTTTATTCTATTTAAATATAGATGAATTGGTCCAAAGGGGAGGCCTAAGTCCAGCATATGGACGTCTTACGGCTGAACTGATGAAGATGACGATAGATGAATTTGATTGGATTTATCTTGATATATAAAATAATATATAACTTTGATAAATTTTTAACAAAATATAAATTACTATAAAAAAATACACATATGTAACATATTTTTAAAAATTCCGATAGGTAAACAATGTCTAAGTAAAAACAATTTAGCCAAGCTAATATCGAAAACAATTTTTAATAATTATGTTATACCCCAAACGTTTCAAACAAGGTTGTCTATCAGAGCGTGCTATTAAGGGTATGGAGAGGCTCGCGGTAAAGCCTTGCAAATAAAGTTTCTCCGAAGCGCCCGGTAATGAAAGTTCATTGGATTAAGCGGAGCCTGTGTAAGCCCCAATAACAATAACAAGCAAAAATGCACGTGGAGCTCCTAACTCACTCAATAAGGTCTAATTATTTAGGGACTAAATACCCGGCATACCCGGGTTTATGTGGTTACGAGCGATGCCCACACTTTATACTATTCTCATTAAGCTAAATGCTATGCGAGTTTATTGCGTTCTTTTAAAATGGTTATTTTATTTTATTTATTACGCGGAACCGTCTAGCTTATTTGTTTGAAAAGTACCGAGCATTTTTACCTTAATTGAAATATTAGACCATTATACTTTTATTATAAAATTCAATGTGGTAGCCATATTCGTTTAATTTCAGAGTTTATCAAAATTTTATAATAATATAAAGTAATTAATGTTTTCTCTGTTATTTGATCTAGAGGTACCATATTTTCTATCCATATAACTACGTTTATCAATACTACAAGTCAAACATGTATAAAAATTGATTCAGTCACAGGTTTTCTGCGAGAGAAGGCTTATTAAAGACCACAAGCAATGACTCATGTTTATCTTATATTAATAAATTAATTGTTGTATATTTCGAAGTGTAAACAAATATCATAAAAACAAAATACCTCGTTTTTTTATTATTCACTTCTACCCCGTATGGCATAACAGAGGAATGCGTATGTACGTATGGTATAACTGACAAGGGAACTGATCTTCACTGTGGTGAGTCTAATATGGTCAGAGAACTGCCACCAGCTTTTTACGTCATTTAAGCGACGTTTTTAAGGGCCTCCGATATCCTCACCCACTCATCGAAACACAGCAGACACACCGTTTTAAATATTGCTACCATTTGGCGTTGAGTATTCTGTGAGCTTGTGGTATCACTTCGGACGAGCCGGCCTAATAAGTGCATCAGCATGTGCATGGCTTTCCCACGGGTGCGATAGTATTAAGACACTCACCCGGCCACTGTTAAGTCCTTCAAGACACCGAATAAATTATAAGTTAAATTATTATTTGTTATTGTCCGGACCGGGATTCGAACCTGTTCTAATTGCCATTGGGACAGACCCACATACAAACTAAACAAATCGAATTACTTCTGCTTGGAAAAAAGCAAAGAAATGTTAGAAATAGTCTGTCAATAATCTGAACAAGATACGACAGCCGTGCTTACGTCAAGACGAAATTAAATGTTAACCCTAAACCTTGAGGCCAACGAACGTAGACATTATTGAATTTGAAGACTGTATAGTGCGTATTGAGAGTTCAAGGAGTTATGTATCTACGAGTAGGTATAGCTCAGGTGGAATATTCGCACAATTTCAAGTCATTTGTCTCGCGCCGTACTGCAATAACATACGCTCCATTTAAAACTGAGCAGATATATTCTGCACTTTTCCATATTTCCTTCAGGCCTTGTATGTTTTTCTTCCGCTTCAAAGAATTGTTATTATAATGCTAAGTAAACTATACGGACGGCATCGTTCTATTATCTTCGTAACTGAATTATGCGCACGTGCGCAATAAAATTATTCATTTGTCGTTTTATTACAAAAACCAGAATTGTAGAACCAGAATTTGGTAATAGTATTGAAGAATCATGAAAACAAATATTTAAAAATTAATTATTCGATTTCATTAAAACATATATAACATTTTTAATAAATATTATATAATGTCAAAAAAGCGTGGTGATTAAGGCAAATAACCCCTCTATAACGTCGCGGGCAACCGCTGGATCCAGATCGTTCAAGATCGCAGCGGGTGGGCGTCTTTGGGGAAGGCCTATGTTCAGCAGTGGCTGATGATGATGATGATGAATGTCCAAATATGGAAAAAAAATATTTGCATATCGTCCTAAATTTTTATCGTATTTGTTAGGTGGTCGCGTCGCGTTTTCGGTGTTCATCTTTGTTTTCGTTTTATAAAAATTTGCCCCATAACATTATGTTGATGGCGGCAATAACGCCTGAAATATTTACGAATATCCTAACAAACGAGCCGGGTTTGATAAATAGACGATACTTGCTCAGGATTGACCGAGTCGAAACAGAGATTACCGCCGCAAAACACGACTACAACATTTTTCTCTTTAAAACGATTCTGTGGCGCAGTTTATTATCTGTCTCGATACTTTATTTTCGATTTTAGATCCGTGTTTATTAAATTTTCATGCTTGTATATTTTTCCTTTATAAAATGGTTTATTTTTAAAGAAAAATGTATATGTATGTGTATATGTTGTAGCATATCATTTCTGTTATTTTTTTATTCAAAGCTTAAGAAATTGAACCACTTAATAGAACGTGTGTAGTATTACATGAAGTATAAACAAAAAAGGGTTCCTTCGAATGAATTCAGCGGCTTAAAGAATCAACTTTAATTGTAATATTAGCCTTGTAAGCTCACGAAACTTATTTTTTTAATTTTAGTTCGATTTTTAGAAACACAAAGTCTTTGTGCTTAGTTTCACTATGAATAAAAGTCACCGAAGCATTAAAATATAAATAAGTTCGTATAATAGACCAGTTTTCTTTCAAAAGTTATAAGAAATACAGAGTGCTTTGTTGATGTTGAATTCTTTATGAGATCTGCCATTAAAAGTTGAATATACTTTAGTACTAAGTAGCCGGACGGAAGAGGTATGGCCAGACGTTACTCTGATAGTCTTTTGTTTTGTTTTTTCATACAAAATGAACTATGCTGAAAATAACATAAAATTCTTTATGAAAGATTCTTAACTTTAAGCTTTAAACATTTTTATCTATCTTACAAGTCACGTCAGCCGCAAGTTTGGCTTACTATGCAGACAAGCTGACGTTTGGCTTCCTGTGCATTCTATATTGAAACTTTGTTTCCTGAACCCAGGTCTTCTTTGCTTATTCCACTTGGCTGGTATAGAATCAATCTATACAACTGTTTATTTATATCTAAGACTTACGTGCTCTTCACTGGAATTAAATATTTTTAAATACATTTTTATGGGTATAGCGGACAACAAAGCACATGGGTCTCCTGTATGTTAAGAGAATAGCACCGCCCATGGACAAAAGCGCAATAGTCCGCTCATTGGTTGTGTTGCTGGCTTTTTACGCCGCTTAAGCAGCATTTTTAGGGCCTCCGAATTGAGGATATCGCAGGTGAGTGAGGACTCACTCAGCGAAATACAATGGAAGCACCGTTTTAAGTACAACTACTATTTTACGCTGAGTATTCCGTGAGCTCGTGGTATCACTTCGGACGAGCCGGCCCAATTAGTACGTCAACATATGCTTCAGCATGGCCTTCCCGCGGGATATACTTATAGGCGTATATTATTATAATTTTAATTATAAGGTGTTATATAATAAAACACATGAGAGTGACAAGAGTGTAAAATGTACATATAAGATTATCTTATATGTACATTAATACTGATAACAAATATGGAAATCAATAAAATGCAAGCAGTAAACATGGACAAAAAATATAAATCATTTCACAGAACAAGATTAATAAAAGCCAGTCGTCTGCATAGTAGCGTCCCTTGTTCATTAGTGATGAATTTGATGATCACGGCGTGAATGCGTCTTGATTTATATCAGATCCAAATCCCTGAACGAAACAATACCTGACCCTTCGATGATGCTCAATTTGCAATTCACCTTATTTTATACACATTGCATTTGTAAATAAATATGAAAAAATAAATTTAATTTAATTTAATTTCACCCATGGGAGAGCCATGCCGACGCATTAATTGGGCCAGTTCGTCCGAATTGATACCACGGGTTTAGAGAATACTCAGCGTGAACCGGTACTTGTACTGTGTTTTGCAAAGTGAGTGAGGTTATCAGAGTCCCTTAAAAAGTGCCGCTTAAACGGTGTAAAAAGCTACCAACACAACCAATGCACGTACTGTGCCGATGTTGTTCATGGGCGGCGGTGTTCCTACCAAATAGGAGACCTACCTGTTCCGTTGTCCGCTTTACTACAAAAAAAACATGCGTACTGAAAGAATATTACTATGTATAATATAGATCTTACTATAATAAAAATAGGATTAAAGAAGTGTAAAATGTAAAAAATATTATTTTGTATAGCATATAGTTATCTATTTTCCATGTCTGTGTGTTTCTACTGGCCAGTAACAATTGCCGACGGACGAGTCAATAGAGTAGCCCCTAAATAGGAAGAGTTTCTTGTTAACAAGAACCCAATTAAAACGCAAATTTCAAATAGTTACATTAATAAATGAAGGCCTTTTTGACGTTACACCCAAATTTTCTCAAGCATCTACTAATATGCAGAACGGAATAGAACACCGTTATATATTTATTTATTATATATTATAGGGTTATTTCAGCCGTAAGACGTCCACTGCTGGACGTAGGCCTCCTTGGACCTCCATGAATACCTGTCGGAGGCGACCTGCAACCAGTGTTTTACGACTGAAATGATGATGTTGATGATGATAGGGTTTTTAATAAGTTACTTTTATTCAATTTAGACTGTTTGAAGTTTAAAAACAATTAAATATTTCCAAACTACGTTGAATTATTCCCCTTTGGAATAAAAAATTAATAGCTATAGGTTATTATTTATTATAAAATTTAATTCTTCATAGGTTAAAACATTAAAATTTTAGATTTATTATTGTAATATTCCAGAACATTGCTAACTTATTGTAGTGTATAACGATCAAGATTCATTTTATTATTAATGTAAGTGATTTAAAAGATTTTAAAGCAATGTATATGTTGTATAATTTTTTTTTAATTCTTTAGCGGACAACGGAGCATGTGGGTCTTTTATATAGTAAGAGAACAACGCCGCCTATGAACAACCGCGCTACAGTCCACGCTTTGCTTGTATTGTCGGCTTTTTACGCTGCTCAAGTGGCGTTTTTAGTCTTCCGATATCCTCACTCATTCTGCGAAATACAATACAAGTACCGTTTCACCCCGAGTATTCTGTGATCCCCTGGTTGAACGAGCCGGTCCAATTAGTGCGTCAGCATAAGCTTTAACATGGCTCTCCCACGAGTGAGACAATATTTAGATCCCTTCCAGAGATCGAATAAATTATAATTGTCAAAGTATAATTGTAAAAGTATAATTGTCCGGACCTGAATTCGAATCTGATACCTCTCGCTTCATGGCACACTTTACAAACCATTAAGCTCACACTCTTAAGCCTATATAGTTTATTTAAATTTCGGCCTGTGAAGCTACAATGTTTCTACACTAAATCAAATCAAATGTATATCACTGTATAACTGACCCGTGTCTAAACTAATTCTTGTGAATTGTAAATTCATCCTGACGCAATTTCCCCAAGGATGACCCTAAGATGATATCTAATTATAAATTCATTGCGTTCAATAAATATTCGAATAACATTTTATTCGATAAATGAAATAGCGGATTAGAAATTTATTCTCAAATGTCAAACCCACTGATAAAGAAAACATCAAAGCCAGGAGTACAATTACAATTTTGCGTATGATAGTTATGGAAAACCCTTATTAGTGTGGGATGAGGCAATTTCACGTACAAAAGGATACCCTTCAGCTGTAGGGCTGCCGGCGATTCAAAACTTTACAGCTGACAGCCCGCCCCTGTCCGAATTTATTGAATTTACGACGAGTATGAGCGATGACCACACATTGTTCGAATGGGGTGTGTCGTACTTACTCGATGTATTTGTTGTTGAACGTTATCTTTTGACAGATACCAATATACTAAAAAATAACGATTTTATTAAATATAAATAAATGGTATTTCTGTATTGCTAGTTTATTTGATTGATTAGTATAACTTCATATGTAAATAGGGATTAAAATGGGGAAAAGTAAGCATATAATAATAAAGAAAAATTAACGTCTTAATTGATGTGTATTACTTAAGTTATATACTCGAAGACTACATTTTTATGAACACGTGAACAAGGTATTGAAGAAAAGAAAATAAATAATGCATTTATATTTTAATAAAACTAAACCTCATTTTATTTAAGGCACAGTCTCAATATATCAAAGCAATGTTTGTTAATAATTACTACACTTTATACATTCTGAATAGTGGTTTTCCAACAATTATATTTATTTTTGTAAGTATTCCTTTCATGTTTCCTTTCAAAAAGTTACTAAGACGTCAGACGAGAATGTGTCGCTACCCAATACCTGATGTATAATATGCAGCATTTATTTATTGGTACTGATTTTATTAAATATAAATCTTACCCGTGGGAGCGCCACGCTGAAGCATATGCGGACGCACTAATTGAGCCAGCTCGTCCGAAGTGATATCACGGGCTCACAAAATACTCAGAGTGAAATGATAGTTTAGCGCCATAGTACTCAATACTTTTGAGAGCCTCGTAGCTTAAAGGTTTTAAAAGTCTACTATGAAGCCAGAGGTAT
>DWCF01002733.1:0-22598 GCA_018230265.1 Delias oraia | reverse complement strand
TTCACGCCAGATGAGTGCTCGTTTGCCTTCCGATTTTCATTAAAAAAACTCCAAAAATTGACAAATGAAGGTAATACAGAGCATTCAAGTATTACGTAACGCAATTTGATGGGAGGTGGGGTCTCGTAAAATGTTACGTTGTGTTTCAGGAGGGAGGGGAGTCATAATACATAGCTTAACGTAATATTATCGTCGTTTTAATAAAAAATGGCAATTTTAACTCATTTTTTGGATAAAATAGTCACTTGGGTGTAACATAAAGTTTTGGTTGGGAAAGAAGAGTGGAGAGACAGAAAAATGTTACGAAGAGTTACTTGACCTTTTCATATTTTTTATCGAAACGGTGGCAAACGAGCAGAAGAACGAAGCCTAGAGAAGAAAAACTAGCTAAAAAATAAAACCTAGCGCTTGCAAGGCCGCGACCGGCAACGGTCTTTAAGAGAAACCAATAAGTCTTGGGAACTTTCAAGAAAAAACGTACGTATTCCTCAAAAGCCGGCAACGCACTCGCGGCTCTGCCAGGGCTAGTGGTGTCAATGGGCGGAGGACCGCTAATCCTTGGTGAGCCTCCTACATGCCACCATTTATATAAATAAGAGATAGGAATGGTTTGTGTTGATTGATTTTTACACAAACCATTAACATACATTAAGACGTGAAATTAGTTCTGAAAGGATAACGATAAAGTAAGACTTCGTATTCATAAATAATATGAACTTAATGTAAACATACGTAGAATGAGAGTCTCGTGTATAGTTTAATAAATGGCACGCTCGGACAGTGGTGCCCGTGGGAATATACATACTCTCATTATGAAAACACGCGAACTCTTGAAAACCTCGTAGCTAAGTGGGTCAATAGGTCTTCTACCACTTAGCGAGAGGTATCGAGTTTGAATCCCGGTCCGGAGAATTACAAATTATAATTTATTTTATAATTTATTCGGTCTCTGGAAGGGCTTTACGGTGGCCGGGCGAGCGTCCTTAATACTGTCGCACCCGTGGGAGAGCCATGCTGAAGTATATGCTGACGCACTAATTGGGCCAACTCGTCCGTAGTGATACCACGAGCTCACAGAATACAGCCTGAAACAGTTGTACTGAGTTTCGTTGAGTGACTGTAGATATCGGTGGCCATTTACCGCTCAACAAACGTACAACCGGCAACACAACCTAAACGAGAATATTGGCGCGGTTGTCTATGAATGGCGCTCTCTTATTATAGAAAAAATTCACCTGTTTAGTCGCCTGCTATACAAATTAAAAAAATCACATTTGTCCCGCTGATATGAAAATGTCTTAACGCATTAAAATTGGGTATTATAAGATTGATTGCCACGCGATGGAAAGACGATCTCATGAAGGTCGCGGGCAACCGCTGGATCCAGATCCCTTAAGATCGTAATAGGTCTTTGGGAAAGGCCTATGTCCAGCAGTGGACTTGATAGGCTGATGATGATGATTGTAAGATTAGTATGAAGAAGCTATGTGAGTGCTATTGAAAAACTATTGAATCAATGAGTGTATGTTTGTATGTATGATGTGGTATTGAATATTAACAATTCATACGTTCGAACTCTTCTATTTTGATATACGACCCGTCTATTATCTTTCTCTATTGAGCTTTATTTTTGATTGTTTCAGAAGTTTTTATATAAATATTATTGAAAAATTTTTTGCAATGTAAATATTTGTGGCCGTGCAAAATTACAAAGGAAATCCGTAAAAAAGTCGTGATTGCGCTCAAACAACGTTCAAATGTTTGCGGATTAATCATTTTGATTTTGTCAATTTTTTATTTTACAGTTAATGCGTCTAAGAGTTTGTATATATAGAATTATTTTTATAAAACTCGGATGGTAAACCGGCAGTAAGGTCATCTAGAATAAGTGGTCCACCGCCAACCAACACTCTGAACCCCAGTGGGGCTGCAGGTTCGATACCGGTCTTTAACAAATACGAACATCGTAAAGTCGTATTATGTTGGAAATAACTATGCAAGTAGCGTATTCCAAAGAATACAGGTGTGAATACAAAATGCTGTAAAAGTCTCAATTTTAGCACGACAAAGTAATGTTTAAGCAAGTTATATAAATTATATATGGTAGAAGTTATATATGGTAATACCATATGAAGTTATTTTTGGTATTTGAAATTTTTAAATTGGTAAGCTGGCAACACAACTAATGCGCGGATTCACTCATGGGCGGCGGTGTTCGCTTACCATACAGGAGACCCCACCTGCTCCGTTGTCCGCTAAAGGATAAAAAAACGGATTGCGTACCTATTAAATAAAGCTGGATTATAAAAATTGTGCCAGGCTTCATACCGAGAACAATATATCATGACAAATATGGCCGCTGTCATGCGGCCGGTGGATACGGTCGCTAAATTTTTATCGGTCACTCACTTGTATGACAGCCATTAATAAATTACTTACTCGAGTGCGGAGCGGTTTTTTACTTCTTTATTAATGACACATAATTATAGCGAGCGAGTTAGGTGAAATTTTATATAGCTGGTAACTTTGTAGTGTTCATGATTCGATTTTATATACATTGTGCATATATATATATCGCGGTGAAGCGGCGGCTTAGAATTGCGCTTCCCCAAATTATCCCGTGGGTGTCGTAAGAGGTGACGAAGGGAATACAGAGGCGTGCAGCAGAGTCCTCCGTGGACTATGTAACTGAACTGCGATGGCCAACACGCCTGCCAAGCGTGGCGATTATGGCAAATATCCCCCCAATGACATTATTCATGGAGGTCCAACGGGGAGGCCTATGTCAAGCACTGGACGTTTTTCTGTTGAAATGATGAATATGTATATAAAGAAAACATATCCTTTAATATGTATACGTGACTGGTAAAGCAACGTAAAAAATGTGGTAGACCTCATTGGAAATACGGTTTTTTTGTGAGAAAGTGTAAAATAGAGAGAATTTATAAAACAATATTATTGAAGCGATTGTAAATTTATATAATTGACTTTTTAAGTCGTTTTTCTATTTTTAGGTTGAGTTGTGTTATGTTGTATCCAGTTGTGTTTTATATAAGTTGTAAATGAATATTATATATGTACTAAAATAAAATTTCTATTTTTAGAGCTACACATGGTGTACTTTATATGATTTACAATCCGTAAGAATATTAGTCTTGAATATTATTAAAGAAATTAGTATTTCGTGATATAAACTTTGCCGCGCATTATCTAAGAACGAAATGTTATTTTGTTTCGATGGGGCCGACAAAGAAGAAATACTTATTTATTTAATAATATTAGGATACTGAACATATATTAAATTTTATTTAACACTAGGTGCGATATATTTTGATTTTTCGTTTTCACCTTGATGTTTGTTGTTCAACCAACTAAGTGTTTTTTAAGGCATTTTGTCCGCCCACCACTTTTCCGTGGAATCAGCTTTCAGTTTTACCAAGGGTATTTCAAAACAAAAACGTCTTTGTCTTTAAGAATAGAGCGTACATATTCCTTAAAGCCCGGCAACTCACCCGCGGCTCTGCAACAGCTTGGGGTGTCCATGGGTGAAGGACCGCTCGCCCTTTGTGAGCCTCCTGCTCGCTTGCCACCGTTTAAATAAAAAAATGAAGTTTTTTGTAAAACAAGGAGCAACTAATATTGCCAATTTGTAATAAATCACATAGTATAGCGAATTATTAACAACAATTTCCGCTACGGAAATAGAACTGACAATTGAAAGCTCGATTCTATCGTACAAGTGGATATAGAACAAATGGAATCGAAGGCTGTGTTAAATCTCCCATCTTGATGACTTTACTCGTAAAGGAACCATGCCGACGATACGCTGACGCACTGATTGGGCCGGCACGTCCAAATATGTACCACGGGCTGACCGAATACTCAGCGTGAAATGGTACTTTAACTCTTGTACTGTGTTTCGTTGATTGAGTCAGGATATCGGAACACAACCTATGCGCGTAGTGTGGCGCCTTTGTCTATGGGCGGTAGTGTTCTCGTCACATTTAGGAGACACGCCTCTGTTGTCCGCTATACCATCATCATCATCAGCCTATCAAGTCCACTGCTGAACATACGCCTCCCCATAAGACGCCCACCTATTACGATCTTGAGCCATCTGGATCCAGCGGTTGCCCGCGACCTTCACGTGGCGGGACGTCCCACCCTGCGCTTTCCGGTACGTGATCGCTATACCATAAAAAAATCACAACTCAACTTTGCTTACAAGTGTGCAATACTTGTGCTGCGTTTTGCTGAGTTATTGAGGAAACTGGACGCTCGTTATGTTATATTGTTTAAGCGTAAAAAGCCAGCACCACAACCAAAGCGTGAATTGCAATCTGATTGTCTATACCCGACGGTGATCTCTTATTTTCCGGTAAAAATATATTTTTTTAAAGGAGAAGGAGGCGGTATAAGCGGTCCACCATTCTTGCTAGACCGCGAATGAGTTATCGGCTTTTTGGAGACGTTTAGCTCATTTTTTGAAAGTACTCCAGTCGTATTGGTTTTTTTAAAATACCTCTACAGGTACTTGCTACCATAGAATTGTAGTTCGCAGCACAGAACGCCTTTTAAAACGCTCAGTTGTGGAACGACATATTTCGATGATCGTATGAAACTGTATTTTGCCTCGATCTTCGATGATGAAATTCATCTGTAGGTATTAGTCCAAACAATTCGACAGTACGTCTCTCTTGATAAATGCCTATATAATACATTTTATGATATAATTAAAACAATATAAGTTTTAAACGATTTAAATTTGTTTTCGATAAAACATCGAACGCTTTTAAATCTAAATAATTCCACTGACGTAAATAACACGCGTTTTATAAAACCTTTTTCGCTGTAGGCAAGTAATACCTGTCACCGAGGTGGTATGTAGGTTGACGCGGATCGAGCAAAAAAGGCAGCAAATTGATGTGATTGCCTCTCAGCGCCCGCTTGGTTTGTCAATTTCTTTATTTAGTGTTTGCTGTATAGAAGTAGATAATTATCACTTAATCATACGTTATGACTAATTGTTGGTTTCTTGTAAACCCGAACAAAGAATGGCTGTGTCGAAATGGTATTTTTATAGTATAGGACTGTGGCGCGGTTGTCCATGGGCGGCAGTGTTCTGTTACCATATAGGAGACCCATCTGCTCCGTTGTCCGGTATACTATATAAAAAAAAATTATTTAAAAATTCAAGTCCAAGAGAGCATTTGAAAGTAGTATTAAATTAACAGTAAGACATGATTTCGCTATTTAAGCAACGCTTCTCGCAACACTCAGAGACGATTTGGCGTTTGCTCCTGATGCCGCTTTAAAGTTATCGGAAGCCCTCAAATATGCCGCTTAAGCGACGTAAAAATTCCGGCAACACAACCAAAGCGCTGATTGTGACGCGGTTGTCGATGGGCGGCGGTATTGTCTTACCAAATTATAGGAGAGCCACCTGCTTTGTTGTCGGCGATACAATAAAAAAAATTAATGAACGAATTACAAACTTACCATCCGATGCTGGTCCATTTTTCAGCAAATTGTAGCAATCGTAGGCCAGGTGGTCGGCCAACCTCCGGCCGCAGTATTTATGTTGGCCGTGAGCATTGATGATGAAGAGAGCGATGATGAGAAGGATTTGATACCTCATGATGCTTATGGTGATTGCAAATGTAATGCATTTGGGAGAAATCGCGGCTTATATAGTAAACTCATTAAATATCCCCTGTCTAATGACATTAATGATCTGAATGCTGACGAACCCTGTAGGATGTGTGACGTAAGTTATTGTTATGGTAAATCAGTTGTTGCATGTGCAACGGAATACGAACGGATACGGGAGATGCTTTATTTTTTTTTCTTTAAAGTATTGCGGACTTTGGAACAGGTGCGTCTCCTATATGGTAAGAGAACATCGCCGCCCGTGGACAACCGTGCCACAGTCTGGGCATTGATTGTGTTGGCGGGTTTGTACGCCGCTTATGTAGCACTTTTATCTTCCGATATCCTCTCTGACTCTGCAAAACACAGAACAAGTACCGTTTCATGCTGAGTATTCTGTGAGTATACATTTACGGATATATACGCTTTTATTCAATTAAATCGTAAATTCTATTCAGATCGAGGGTCGAAATAGCTGCTTATGACGTCACAGTAGAGTACAAGGCCGCGCGGCCACTGGGATCTTAAATTGTACGATTCTAAAATATACTGTACGCAATTTGTATGAAATATGTTGGAGCGTTAATTCTTTATCGCGTTCGATACAACGCTAGTAATACTCTTATGTCACGTGAATTTTGTATTGTGCTTTCATGTGCCGCGGCGGTTAAGGCCGGAGCGTTATTACAATGAGGGTGGGTTTTTTTAGCTTTTTGTGACAAAAAGCTAAATTCACACGAAGTATTTGTACGTATTATTGCCCAACTATTGTTTGTGCGGTTTCATACAAATTGGTTGAATTAATGTTAATAAATATTAGATTTTCAGTTTTGTACGTTGGGAAGCTGAAAAAGCTTGGAAGGTACACAATTATAGCTAGATAACGCCAATTTCATAAATAAACACCTAATATTACATGTAATTTAATAGTTAATAAAAGGTCATGGTGTCGGGATAACATTTCATTCAAATATTAATTTTATTGCAACATATAAATGAAATAAAATAAGCCTTTATTTATCGGGATACATGGGGTTTGATCTATGTTTATTATAAAAAAGTCAATTTTTTTTGTCAAATCTAAAATTAGAACGTACTGGCGTAAAAACCCGGCATAGCCGGATAGGTATGCTTTTTTATGTTTTCCAAATCATTTTAGTTCGGCAAAACCTCTGGATGCAACTACTTCCTTAGGTAGTGCGAAGCACAAAATGTCTTAAAAACACTCAGTAGCGTTTTTCTTATGGTATAGCGGGCAACGGAGCAGTTGGTTATCCTATATGATAAGAGAATTTTGGAGATTGGAGAAACGCGCCACAGTCCGCGAATTGGTTGTGTTTCCGGCTTTTTACGCCGCTTAAGCGGCATTTTTAAAAGCCTATATCCTTTCTCATTCAGCTAAACATAGCAGAGGCACCGTTTCAAATACAACTACTATTTCACAAAGAATATTCTGTGGGCCCGTGATATCACTTCGGACTTAACGTAACTTTTAGAAATTCTTAATATTTAATTATAAATTGCTTTAGAGATTCTTACCCGAATTGTAACGTATTTATATTATAGTCCGAGAAGGGACGGGCTGGTTTGCGGGTGTTTGAAGATCGGTAAAGCACAACTTTATTGGTAGTTTACAAATACATACTTGTTTAAGACTTTCAAGACACTGTAACTAAATTATGATAAAGATAAAAATAAATTACTTCGATCTATTTAAAATCTTAAGTTTATTTTTTATGATATAGCGGGCAACGGAGCAAGCGGCGTATGGTAAGAGATCACCGACGATCGACCGCGCCATAATTCACACTTTTTCTTCTTACACCGCCCAAGCGGTATAATTTCAAGGGTCTCTGATATCCTCGCTCACTCAGCCTAGACTAGTACAAGTATTGTTTCACGCAGGTATTCTGTAAGTCCGTGGTATTACTTTGGACGAGCCGAGCTTGTCCATAGACGACGGTTATTCTTTTACCACATAGGATACCCAATTGCTCAGTTATTCTCCATACTATACAAATTAAATATAAGTATAAATAAATAAATTCCATTTTTTAATATTAGTTCTCATAAAACGAAACTACTTGTTATACAAATTTTAGTTTAAATAATATCACTTCTTCTTCTTCATCAGCCCATCTAAATCCACTGCTGGACATAGGCCTCACAAATAATATTTAAATAATATCACTTAATAATTGTTAAAGTATTTTCGTGTCTAAATACAGTAAAAACTTATACAAATTAACTTTAAATATAAAAGGAATATGCATTTGATGCTACTATATTAGAACATTATCTAGAAGTGAGTTGAGTAATGTGTGCTGTACACTCCAAGCGCCCACTCTGAGCTTTGATCAAATCCAGCGCACGCCAACTAGTATGTGAAATAGGGCTACCACACATAAGATCAAATCTTGATCAACCACATTATTTTTTTAAGGTCACTATGTCTTTAAGCAGCAGTTTTATCCTGCAGTGGACGTCTTACGGCTGAAATGATGATAATGAATGATGATGTCTTTAAGGACAAAATATTTACAACACACTTACATATTAGAAACAATACTTACACTGTGTTTCAATGTGCAATCAAGCCGCTCAAGCGGTGTAAAAAGCGTGTATGTGGCGCGATTGTCCATGTGCCTCGGTAAACTCTTACCATAGAGAAGATCCGCCTGCTTCGTTGCCTGCTAGTAAAAAAAGTCGTTTGAATAGACGTATTTCAGTCTCGCTACCTTAACATTATTACACCCGAAAGTCAAGTTTGCTTAATAAGATTTCCCTTGCGTCCTCAAAAGGAGGCTCGCTGAATATTGAGAGCTTTTGAAAATTAGCCTCTCGAGTGAAATGCGCACAATATTTTAAGCATTGTCCGCGCTACAATACCTCTAGATGCGGGCGATAAAATAATTGATTTCCCCACCGCACCCGTTTGTCTCCGGTAAATGGGTTACCGGGGTGCGGGAAACGGCGCGGTGCAATACAAAACAATGGAAATATTGTAATCTTCTCAATGTATATATGAATAAAATTGAAAAAAAAACTCTCGTAGGTTGAACGGTCCTCAACCCAGGGACATTTTCAGTCCTTTTTGGGTGGTGGGTGGCGTGTGTGTTGTCGGTATTTTATTAATAGGTACGCTCTATTTTTGGAGGCTCCCAATTCGTAGTGGTTTGGAAATACCTCTGATGTCAGCTGATTTCACAGAGCGGTAGAGCGCGGTACAATTTTATTTAGAAAACGCTAAGTTGTAGAACGGCAAACGAGGTTATACGAATGAAATTTGAATTCTGATGTTCAATGTTGAAATCATTAAATTTTGCCGCGCTTAGGCCTGTTACTGTATGAACGAAATGTAATACTATTTAAATTGCTGAGTTATCGTAGGTAATGGGGGACAGAGAGTGAAATAACTATTATTTACAATAAACTGACTTAATTTACATTAAATCAAAACACTCATTAGAAGGGTGGAGGCGTAATCGTAAATCAAGTTATATCGCTAGATTTACGCGTTGGCCCATATATAAGCCGATGTTTGGAGTTTTTTGCTATCAAAACTGCAGAAAAACGGGCAGGAAACTCATTTACATGGATAAGCGATCCTCCGCTTATAGACACCTTATCGTCGATTGGTTCGCGGGCATGTTGCCGGCCTATAAATGTCTTGCTTCTAAATTGGCTTGACTCGATTTTAAAGAACCGTGTTGAAGAAGCTGTTGGCGACGTGTTTCTGACGTCTTTCTAAATCCACTCTGAATTCTGTATGTTGGTGGCTGAATAAGGCTTTTACTTTTGAAGGCCAATGCTAAATGATATAAATGATAAAAAACGCCAATGAATGAAAATTGGTTAAAAAGTATCTTATCATAGTGATGTTTGGATCAGACATATTTCTGCATCCTTTAAGTGAAAGACTCAGTATTATTCCCCAACAGTCAATATATAACTAGATTTATGGATAAGTTGAATTTTTAAAACTATAGATACATTTCTATTGAATATAAATATCGAAAACTCACATTTCAGTGTGTATTCTAATATTACTTTAGTTGAGAACAGTTTTTAAAACATCGGAAAATGGAAAACTAAAGATTTGCCGCTCATATCAACTCTCTTGAGTTACAACCACGTATATTATGAGTCGGCAGCGATACTTCACATTCAGTCATACAGTTTATATAATACTTCGTATTCAGGTAAACAAATATTTGTACAAATTTACGTACTAAATATTAAGTAGTTTTCACAAATCCCTCTACGCATATAGTAAGGATTCTAAACATGTCTCTTGTGGAAAAAGCACGCAATTTTGGTTTGATCGCAACGAAGTTGATTACATTGAATTTTTGTTTAAACTCTCACAAATTTCGTCTTTTTTTGTCTTATTTTATACAAAATTATCTCTACTCAATTAGCGAGTTGTTCCTTCTCTCTCGCTGATTACGGTATAGATGCCCGTTAAAACGACGTTATGGCGAAAATTTTGAGCAACTTTTTCACTTAATCCGCCAACTTTTGTGACCGCGTAAGTTTTTCATTGAAATCACAGTTCTTGAAGTTTGATTTGAATGTCAAAACTTGACTAAATTGCTAGAAGGGAATCTGCTTGTGAGTAAAATTCAAACTTTGAGAGTGATTGTCTTCGAGAGTTTTTATATTTGGGATTTCCTAAAATGATCATTTAAAAAATGTAGTATTAGTATTTTAATATGGTTTTTGCTCTATTTCGACAATTCGTATTCATACACAGCCCCGGAAGTGATTAGGTAGGCAAGTTGGGTGCCAATAATTCTTTCAATGTAAAAATTGTATCACAAAGCGTTTTACATCACAGCGTACCCGAGCAAAGTGATCCCAGCAAAACTATCAATTATTAATTTAAGCACTCAATGGATTTTGTGAACGAATCGTCCGTTGACGACTTTTGTACATATAATACAATCTAACAGTATTACATATAAGGTAAAAGTAGGAAGGTTATAAAATATTTTCAATCAAGTGAACCTCTAAGGAATATCGTAAAATCAAGCAATTCAGTGCATGCACGTTTCATAGCTTATTAAATCTTTTTCATCTTTATCACATTTGCTGTCGAGAGGCGCTCTAAACGTTCATTTTCAAATCTACTCACCTAACTGGCGTGTTTTTATAGGAGTTGGACTGCAATTTTAAAACTACCTTCAAAATAAATAAAAGAGGAGACGATTTCTATTAGACATGTATAAATATATATTATATGTAATTTATATTATTAATATAAAATACAATTCCGCTTCCTTGAAAAATTTTGTTAGTTTTTTTGCTACAGTAAATATTTTCGACTAAGGCGGTATATTAATTAATTAAATTTAACTGTTGTAAGTTTTATGTGTTAGCTTACAGAAACTGCTGTTATATTTTATTAAAAGTTATTCTTGTATAGACTTCTTGACGCTTCAAATTTATTATTACAAAACTAAGCTACTAGTAATTGCTACTACTACTAAAAACGTTTAACTAGTAATTGAATTGGTTTTGATATAGGTATAACTTTTGTAACAATAATAAAATACTATAAAATAAAATTTAAATGAGACTCAGTGTTTTCATATTAATAATGATTACTATTGCAATATTCTGTTATATTACTATACGAAGTATCCAATCAGTGCGATACAACATTGAATACAACAATACGCGGAGTTAATTAAATATTTGTATGGAAAAAAAAACATAGCCACCTATGGTCATTCACAAATTTCTCGAGCTCTATGCCACTGACAGCTTGCCAATATATATCCCATCGAAATTCGTCTACTGACTCACTCACTGATGGTGGAGGGTTATGTATTTCCTCGTGCTGATTATTCGATACGATCGCCTAAGTAAACTGTATCACATCGGAGGTTAGTGAAATGAAGACTTAAAACGTGCTATTACTTTGTGTTAATTGGTCGAGATATAATAAAAAATATTTTTTAAATTTTATATAGTATAGCAGACAACGGAGCCGGTGTGTCTCCTATATGATAATAGAACACCGCCGCCCATGGACATCTGCGCCATAGTCCGCGCATTGGTTGTGTTGCCGACTTTTCACGCCATTTAAGTGGCACTTTTAAGAGCCTCGCTCACTCAGCAAAACACAATACAATTCACGTCGAGCATTCTGTGAGAGGGTCATATAGCAGGTATCACAAAATATGGACCAAGAAACGTACCGGGCAGAACGATCTGTTGGGGCCACTGGTGATAGCATAAAGTACATCCGCTGCTTTACCTCATCGGGCGAGGTGCATTGTCCTCAACGTTGGGTTTTGCCGAATTGGTGGGAACAGGGGCGGCCTACGTTTCTTGTGTATGAGGTGGGTCGATGTGCGCGCGCCGCAACAGGTGGACTGCTAATTATTGATACAATTCTAATGCGAGAAAACGGGTCAGTGCATCGGATGAGTCTTGTGCCGTTTCGTGTGACCCTAATAATACCGCTTCGTCAATTATCCGTGGGTTACTATGCCGTCAATAATTGTTTCTATGAATCTTAATAGATATGTAGAATATATAGAGCTTTAGGAAGAATTTTTTTTTGATATTATAGTGGACAACGCAGCAAGTGGGTCTGCTATTGTAAGAGAACACCGCCGCCCATTAACAACGACACATTTCTTGCTTTTGGTCGTGTTACCAGCTTTTTACGCCGCAATATTTCAAGGGGCTTTAAGGGGCATTATTTCAAGAGCCTCGATGTTCTCACTCACTCATCGCAATATAGTAGAAGTACTGCTTCACGACGGTGTTGTGAAACCGTGGTATCACTTCGGATCAGCCGGCACAATTCACTGCGCTTGCCCACGGCTATAATTTCAATATCTAAAAATGTAATATAAAATACAAATTAAATCACCTATAAGATGCAAAAAAACGCATATATTTTCTCTTTATAATATAAGTACTTATAACTTAGACTATGTTTATTAGACTTAGATTATTGGATTTTTAGTAAGGATCCCTATTTTTAAAAAAACAATATAGCCTTCTTCGCTAAATGGCTTACCAACAATGAATTTTTTTTTCAAATCGGACCAGCGGTTCCTTAAATTCAACTTTATAATTTTATTATAGATTTTACCGTCACCATCTTCAACAATAACTTACGTAACAATATCCAACTGGAAAGCCGGTGGACGTGGTTGCACCTGTGCGTGCGGCCTCAACCCACGTGCCGTATTAGGTGCTATGCCCTTCGTGAACGCTCTTTGAAATATCTACGTTTGTTCACGTCGGGACAATAGAACTGTGTACATAACTCTCTTGTAACGACCGTAACGAGATGTTTAGTTATTTCAGTGCATCGGGAGCTTTCATTTAATTAAGTGGCGTTTGGCAGACTATTCTATTTTATGAGCATTGCATTGCGGCAGAATACAAAGTCTCATCCCTAAAGAGTTAACTGAACTGTAAATTCAATAATTTTATAAAAAGTACTTTATTTAAGAAAGCTTAAAGCTTACAAGAGAAAACCGCCGCCCATGAACAATTGCGCCACAATTCGCTGTTGTATAATTTAATGAATTCAAATCAAATCAAATTTCGGCACAAGTTGTATAATTTAATGAATTTACACGTGTCTCCTCACTCATTCAGCGAAATACAGTACAAGTAGTATTTCGCACTGGTTCTGTTAGTCTAGTATCACCCCGGACGAGTTAGAGTTTATGAAAGCTATGATGTGCTATGTATAAGTATTTTTAATTTGATACTAGTTGGACATGGCAGACGTACTCCTTCCGCGTGCACTTCCTGGTCCGACTTCGTGATGTATATTTATACTAATGTTACTCCACTTTTTTCGTATTCCAAACCTCTTAACTAATACTTAAACTTTATTGTGTGTTATAAAAGTTAAATTATATATTTTTTAATTTTATGACATCCTCCAATCTCGTACGTCGAAGAATATTCTAAAAAAAAGAATTAGCATAATCGGTTCAGCCGTACTCGAGATTTGCACTTAGCAACACATTAAATGAATAATGTCTATATTATATTATATATAACATAAAAATAAAATTACCAACCTATAAGCCAGTCACGAAAACTATGAAAACTAAATCCAATATTTGTTATTTTTGATTGGTTTCCAAACGTTCACTGAAGTATGAAATTTAAGCCTCCAAATATAATAAAA
Source organism: Delias oraia (assembly GCA_018230265.1). NCBI lineage: Eukaryota > Metazoa > Arthropoda > Insecta > Lepidoptera > Pieridae > Delias > Delias oraia. The sequence goes on along the minus strand of DWCF01002733.1, from coordinate 8,776 downwards.
ATTCATGTTTGAAAAATTTCTCCCGCAGAATAGAGAGAGCCTCGTAGATAAGTGATTTAATAACTATACCATGAAGCGAGCGGTACCGTGTTTGAAACCCGATCCGAACAATTGTAATTTAATTTCTAATTTATTCGGTCTTTGGAAGGGCTTGACTGTGGCTGTTCGAGGTTCTTAATACTGTCGCACCCGTGGGAAAGCCATGCTGAAGCATATGCTTACAGGCTCATAGAATACTCAGCGTGAAGTGGTAGTTGTACTTTAAACAGTACTTCTTAGTTTCGCTGAGTGAGGATATCGGAGGCCCTTAAAAATGCCGTTTAAGCGGGATAAAAAGCCGACAACACAACCAATGCGCGGACTGTTGTCCACGGGCGACGGTGTTCTCTTACCATATAGGGGACCCACCTTCTCCGTTGTCTGCTATACCATAAAAATGTCCTATATAAGCTTCAATGTCCTAGATAAGGAAACACTTTATAAAAAGCTTTTCCACTTAACTGTACGCCCAGTATCGGCTCACAGTCGGGAACTAAGTGCGTAACAATGCCCGGGATAGTCACGCTCAGCGGTGATAATTGAAAGCTTTGACCGTTCTAATACGCTTTTACTTGCAATTTTACCTCGTATAAATCGGAGGAGCCCTCTGTTTCATGATAAATTAGTTCCTTAGTATCCTTTGGCTCTTTTAGGCTATTAATAAGGCTTCGATAATCCATAGGCTTTTACTTTATACACTTTCCTTATGGGTGGGTCCCATAGATTAATAGCTTGTATTTAGTTTCATACAATTAACGCTTATGGATTACGAAATCTCGCTTACATAGGTATTTTATACTAGAGTTCTAGTGTGTTCTAATTGACAATTTTCACTTTAATATTACTTAAAATTATACACTGATTACCCTTTATTTATTTATTTAGAAGTTACTCATTCAACATAGACAAAACAAGAATAAAAGTCATAAGAAAAGAATGAGATACAAAAAAATATATAGATATATATACATTTCGAGGTGAAGCGAGAAGTATCGGGTTCGAATTCCGGTTAATAATGTAATTTATAGTTTTTATTGGATGGCTGGAAGAGCTTGACAGCGGCCGGGCGAGTGTCATAATAGTGTCGCACCCGTGGGAGAGGCATGCTGAAGCATATGCTGACGCACTAATTGGACCGCCTCGTCCGAAGTGTCACCACGCGCTTACGGACGGAGTAAGCGGAGTATTCAGCGTGAAACGCTACTTGTACTGTGTTTCGCAGAGTGAGCACATTGGAGGCCCTTAACAATGACAATTATATAAGTCCATGTGCGACGGTATTCTCTAACCATACAAGAGATCCACCTGCTAGTGTCAATTGGCTTAGCCAATTCAGTGCCCGCCATTCACTAAAACACAAGTGTAATAAAAGAAAACCAATTGAAAAATTTAAAACACATAAATTAATCAAAATTTGAAGAATTAATGAGAATAGTATTATATTAGTAAGATAAACGCCATGTATATGTTAACTTTACGAAAGACAAACAGGGCGACGTAAACATTGGCTTGATATTGTGCGTACTTTGCGAAGTTTCGTCTTGGCACAACTCATTACGCAAACGAACAAGTGACAAGCCGGCTTACGTCTTGTATGGAAAATGTTATCGTCAATTAAAATCAATTGGGCCAATTGGCGGAAATTTAAATACTTTTAGCGCTACGAGCAGTTGATGGCTGAATAGCAATGTTAATTAATCATTTAAGAGTGTATCAATGGAAAAATAAAAGGCATTTAATGTTATTGCAAAGTGGAAACTTTTCATTTAAATCTCAACGAGATGTAGTTGAATTTCATCATCGAACATCGAGGCATCGTACAAAGTTTGTTTGTTGTATTTTGTGTCGCGCACCATCACTCTGTGTAATGTCTAAATTGCTGGAATTTATTAGATAGATATATTATAAGAAATTAAGAGAATAATTGGAAATCGAAACCAATACGACTTGCAGACCTTTAAATAAGAGCGTACTATCCCTAAAACTCCCGTGGAAAGGGTTGGAGATGCCCATGGGCGGAGGCCGCTTAACCTAGCTGAGCGTTCTTCTCATTTGCCTTTATCCGTACCACCATGTTTGTCGTTCCACAACTGAGCGTTTTAATGGAAATTCTGTGCCGCATACCACCGCGCTGTGATATTAGCTGTAGTAAAAAAGTTCCGTGCTACCATAATCCGTGTAGGCAAGCAAAAAACTTGATATAAAAAATAATCAATGTTTTCATTAGTTTATATTAGTCAGAGTTCATTATTTTAAGGCTGTCAAATCATTCATACTAATTGGACAGGGATGAGTGAGTGCACAAGCATTATTTACCATAAACAATTTTTTTTATTTAATATTATTTTATTTATTTTTTACTCTATAGCGTAAGAAAGTGGGAAAGAGGCCCACCTGCTCTGAAATATGGTAATGCATAAACATCCGCAGAACACTCCGCGCATTGGTTGTGTTGCTGGCTCTTTATGCCGCATAAGCGGTACTTTTTAGGATCTCCGATATCCTCACTCACTCTGCGAAACACAGTACAAGTACCAGTTCTCGCTGAGTATTGTGAGTCCGCGGTATCGCTTCGGACGAGCCGGCCAAATTAGTGCGTCCGGCATATGCATCAGCATGGCTTTCCCACAGGTGTAAAATGTAATATAGTTAACTAAATGTTACAGTTCTTTTCAAGACATAAAAGCTTGATATTAAACGGATTGTAACTGAAAAATTCGTCGAAAACTCTTCGATTTTAATAAAGTAAAAAGTGCCAAATAGAATTCAATCCTTGGTGCGTTTAAGGCAATCGCCGATATTGTTTGAGGGTTGCCTTTGTGTGTTTCCCTATAATATTGCCTCGCTTTATGTCATTTGATATTCGATTACGTATACTATCTGAGTAAAGGCTGTATAGAAAGTCTGCGTACTGCTCAAACAATTAAATTAGGTAATAGTAGATAGAACCTTGTTAAGCTGAACTTAGATTCGTTCAGTCATCGAAACACAGTACAAGTATTATTTCATGCTGGTATTTTATAAGCCCGTGGTATTATTCCGGACGAGTTGAACCTATAAGTAATTCAGCGTGTCTTCTCCATGATTATGACTTTCGAATGCCTTTCAATAAAGACATTTGAAAGTATGAAGGAACTACAAAATATACCTCCGATTTACCATTTCTCTGCTGAAATGTTTTACCGAACGTGAAAAAATGGTTAAACTCAGCATATCAACAAGAAAAGCGATGCTTCCGTAAATTGAATATCCGCTACGTTCGTTTCCATAAAAGAATTTCCTCGCGCACCTCTGGCTGGCTTGTTAGTTTTGTGATTTGAATTCCTCCTCAATTTTATGAAAGTTTTTACTAAAACTAGCAACTGAATATGTAGTGTGACTCTGTAACTGAATTATAAGTAGGTATATTGCCAGTGTTGACATACGGATCTGAAACGTGGTAGCTTACGATGGGTTTGATGGAGAAGCTCAGAGTCACTCAGCGAGCTTTGGAAAGAAATGAGGTTATCCACAGCCGAACCAAAATAACCGACATTACCCGCCGTATTAGTAAGTTGAAGTGGAAATGGGCTGCCCACATCGCTCGACGAACTGACAACCGATGGGGAAAAAATATTCTCGAGTGGCGACCGCGTACCGGAAAACGCAGAGTGGGACGTGCCGCCGCGCGACGGAAGGTCAATCTCACGAAGTTCGCTGGCAACCACAGAATCCAGATCGCTTAAGATCGTAACAGGTGGGCGTCTTTGGGGGAGGCCTATGTCCAGCAGTGGACTTGATAGGCTGATGATGATGAAGATGATATTGATTTAGTTTTAACTATAATAAAATCTTCAAAAGTATATTGGGACCTTAAAAAGAGGATTCCTGTAACTAAAAGACCGGCAGTGCACCCACCGCTTAACTAGAGTTAATTTATACCACGGTCTCACAGAATACCAGCGTAAACATTTCTTGTATTGTGTTTCTCTCAGTGTGCGAGGATATCGGAGGCCCTTGAATTTATACAGCTCAAGCGGCCTAAAAAGCTGGAAACACAACCAAAGCACGGATTGTGACGCGGTTGTCCATGGATAGCGATGATCTCGTACTATAGAGGAGACCCGTCTGCTCCGTTGTTATACTAAAATATATATATCAACAGTTTTCATAGATGTTAACATACACTTTATTTAAAAATACATATTTAAAGGAAAAATATAGCTTCCAAGCCCATTTCTCTTAAAGCCTATGTTATAAATTAATACGATGTTTGAATTATGCGGTTTTATTATCATAATGGTCCTGACATGTCATAAAAAAGCAATTTCTGAAAACTGTTCGTGTAAAATTATTGTAAACCGTTATATTTTCGATATTCTAATGTAACACGCACCGCAACTCGTCTGCTCCAATTCTCACATATCTTGGCAAGTGTAGCGAGATTAATTTTCGTTTGTTATGAACAAAAATATCATTAAATGTGGACGGTTTTGGGTGGCGTTCATATTATTGTATCAGTGGAAATTAAATATAGATTTTTAACTCGAGAAAGCTTGGACTGATTGGGTTTTCTTCACTGCGTATGGTAGATTAAAACAGTTTATGAAAGAAGTGTATGAATAACATTCTACATCATCATCATCAGCCTATTAAAGTCCACTGCTGGACATAGGCGTCCCCCAAAGACGCCCACCTGTTGCGATCTTGAGCGATCTGGATCCAGCGGTAGAATTACATTATCAAACACTAAAAACTATATGTTTGTTTGTTCTTTGATGATACACAATTTTTGCGTAGCTGTAAGCTACCGGGAAAAACGTAGTCTGAATTAAAAGTTATAGTTTAATTTATTCGGTCCTTGGAACAGTGGCCGGGCGAATGTCTTAACACTCATGCTAAAAAATTACCGATGCCCATGGACAACAGGCGTGTTTGCGATCGCAGTTCAGTTATAGAGTCCGCGGAGGACGCAGCTGCCCGCCCTCCGGTCTGTCCCTTAGTCGCCTCTTACGACAACCACGGGACGATTTGGGGAAGCGCAATTCTAAGCCGTTGCTTCACGGCGCTTTTTTTGATTTACTGTTGATATAAAATACTTTACACGAAAGATTTGGATTAAAGCCAGGGGCGCCGGTGACGGTAATGACGGCGTCTGAGTTTTACATTAGTGAAGCAAATAGTACGTGTATTTTATGGGAAAACCGGTAATATTGCGTGCGGTAATTTCAAGTAGTTAATTCTTTTACATAAGACACTAATTTAAAAGTTAAAAGTGTAAAAATATACTTGAAAATGTATTCTGAAAGTATAGTTTTATTTATTGCGTAGATAAAATCGGGTCTGTAGTTTTGGAGAAGTGTTGCCCAAAAGCAAGACCAAGACCAAGAGCGCCTAATTTTAGCAAGACCAAGACTGACCGTGTAAGACTTGAGCAAGAACAAGACTAAGCCTGCAAGACTCGCGCGTCTTGCAGCTATTTTTTTTGGCAGTGATTTTCGGAATTTCTCATTAAATCTTCAGGCATATTTAATAAATCTGGTTGGTCTTTTCTATGGCTATGCTAATTCAACTTCAAAATGTTCCTATTCTAAAAGGTTTTTCGAAGATCTGAAGTAAAATTAAATAAATATCAATAATCTAATAGGTAATTTCAAGACTTGCAGGACTCTTGCTGCAAGACCAAGACCGATACCAGGTGTATTGGCGCAAGACCAAGACTAAGCTAAGTCTTTTGGGCAACACTATTTTGGAGCCTCTTCCTTATTTGAAAACTGAGTTAAGTTCTTTCTTTTTTCCGCTTCTTTCAAAACAAAAAAAGTGAATTTTATTTGAGTCGGTTCGGTGCCATACATGACATATACAACCTCCGTTTGAATAAAGCCTACAAATTGGACCTGAAAATAAAGAAACGACAGTAAAACTCTATTAATAACTGAACATAGATTTGTGCAACTTTATAAACTAGGTTTAGTATTTAATTTATCGTAAGTTTTTATTACTCTTTATCGCCATTAGGCGCCACATAGACGTTCTATATTATTGCACAATATCCGCTTTGTACAATAAAATGGACCGTTTATGGATTACATTGAAGACTGTTTTCAATTATTTGAAAAGTTTACTCGAGTTTCAATTTTATTGCTTGATTTTCTAATGCGTTATTATATTATTTAAAAAGTATGAAGTATAGCTCTCTGTTGCATATGAAACGTGTCGAAATAGAGGAAACTATAAATAAATGTCAAAGTATTAAAAGAAGTGTTCGAGCAGGTAACGAGAATTGAAATATGTAATAAATTACATTATATTAACTGGAGATTTGATCTTGTGCCAGATATATAGTTTTTTTTATATAGCGGACAACGCAGCATGCGGGTCTCCTATATGGTAAGAGAACACCACCGCCCATGAACAACCGCACCACAGTCCGCGAATTGGTGTTGCGGGCTTTTTACGCCGCCTAAGCGTCTATTTTAATGACCTTTGATATCCTCAATCTCTATGTGAAACACAGTACAAGTACCGTTTCACGCTGAGTATCCTGTGAGCCCGTGGTATCACTTCGGATGAGCCGGCCCGATTCGTGCGTGAGCATGGCTCTCCCAAGGGAGATTATGGCGATAGGTGCGACGATTTAAAAGTGCTTTTAATAAGTCTATATAAATAAATATATTTTTTACTTTTCTTTACCATAATATAGATTCTTGACATAGTTTTTTTTATTATTCAGCATACGATGGAATTCAGTAATAGAATAATATCATTTATGGTCCACCGGTTTTGCTGTTGGACTTTAAAAACATCACAAGCTCATCATTCTGGTATTCTGTGAACCCGTGCTATCACTCCAGACGAACCTCTCCTTTTCTTATTTCAGCTTAGATTTTAGCATGACTCTCTCATGAGGGATGAACATTGTTAACCTCCTATTTGTTGTCGAATACAGATTATAGAAGTAGGTTTATATATGTTTAGGCTGACAACGCATCCGCGACTCTGCAAGGGTGTATGTCCATGGGCGGAGGACCGCTTATTCTAGGTGAGCCTTGTGCTGGTACCCCGCCGTTTTCATAATAAAAGCCCCACTATTATTGAGCGAATCCTTCGAACCAACGAACCGCGTCAGAGTTTTCATTGCTCAGGAGCTTTGTGAAATATTACCACTAAAGCGTTCCCTGTGTCCACTCGAGGGTGCCTAATAAGGTATTCAGACCCCGCCCGATTCCTCCAGCCCCTCGGACCGTATTGAATTATAGTGGATTCCGTGAGTAAATTTATGATGCACCCTACTTCCAGAAACTGTTTATAATTAGCCATTTGTAATTGTATTCGGGAATTTCACGAGCTTTTGTATTATAACTTAGCAAGCGGTCTCTTACATTAACGATTACCAACTAAGCCGTGCCCTATTACCCGCTTTGGTGTGTTGCCAGCTTAGGTGCCTACCTTGTAGGACTTCTGGTATTCTCGCTCAGTAAAGCACATTACAAGGACCGTTTCACACTGAGCATTGTGTGAGCCCGTGGTATCACTGCGAACAAACCGGCTTATGAGTTTTAACTTTAAATTTCGGTGTTTTCTTCCTAAAATTGTTAAAATATTAACTCTCTTCGCGTATTAATCAATTAAAATGAACTAGGCGTATGTCAGATCAGAAACGGAATCTAGATCTATGTAGGTAGCAACATCACGGTACATATACCAGTAGTAGTACTAGACAACTATCTCGCATATTGTTCATAGATCTCGTTGTTCCGGTGATGTCGACTGAATGCCTGTCAACGCTTTCATACGACGTGTACTTAGTTAAATGGAAATTTTATCCGATTTAAACGTGATATTTCAATATTAAGGAATGATATGTAGGAAAAGAGTTAAAAATGTTTATTAAGAAATATGTAATTAGAATAGAAATTGTACTTAGCAGTACGGGTTATAACTTATAAGGCTATTTCTTAAAGAAATCAGGCATTTTGGTCTGTATTTTTAGTCAGGCTCAAACATTTTTTGCATTTCACGTTTCATACTCCTCAATACAAGGTTTGAGTAATATCAGTATTAAACTGACAGTTAAAGACACAAAATTTTTGTATACTATAGTATTTTTTTGTTTTGCTGGGACAAGCAGCGATTGGTCGTTGTAAGCGATTTGATCTGTAGCTGATGTTGTTATAGCCGGTATATTTACTGAATAATTTACTAGAGAATCGGTCGTTGTTCCAAGAATTGGTTTCGGTTGTATGTGATTTGATTGATCATCATTATCATTTCAGCCGTAAGACGTCAACTGCTGGGCATAATAGGCCTTCCCCTTGGACCTCCATGAATAACTGTCGGAGGCGACCTGCATCCAGCGTCGTCTGTCCACCTTGTGGGTGGACGTTCCACTCTGCGATTTCCGGTTAATAATAATAAAATTAATGTTACCTAAACGCAAGATTTAGCTTAGTCTCGGTCTTGCGCCAATACACCTGGTATTGGTCTTGGTTTTCCTATTACGCTCCCAGTCTTGGTCTTGGTATTGCAGAAAGAGTCTTGCAAGTCTATAAATTACCTATTAGACTATTGATATTTATTACAGTTTTCTTCAGATCTTAGAAAACCCTATCAGAATAGGAACATTTTGAGGTTGAATTAGCATAACCATCGTAAAGACCAATCAGTTTATAAAATATGTCGGGATTTGTAGTGGCTTTTCATAGTGTTACGTCCCTTCCTATGTAAATAATATCAAAATTATGCTGTTGACGATCAG
>DWCF01002732.1:0-22601 GCA_018230265.1 Delias oraia | reverse complement strand
TACCCGTAGACCATTTCGGTAAATCAACTGTCCCTCCTTGAACCATTAACCGATCTCTTTAGCTTTGAATTCGTTGTAAGTCTTCCCTGAATCACTTAAAAACGACATCCAGGGATATATTACGGGATTTTCCAGGAAAATCTCCCACCACAATCTCCAATGTAGCTAATCACTATTACTCTCTTTATGACGTTGCAATCTCTCGCGTAAATAATGGTGACAAATGAAAGTATTTACATCATAATAAACATAATAACATACTTAGCTGAGAAATGATCGCATGTGTTAGCACTTTTTGTGTAACACGAACGACATTGATGAATGCTACCAAAAAAATATGAGTAATTTTGGCACACGCTTTTCTTTGCTTGCTTTTTTTATTTTATTACATGCTTTTTTTAATGACAACATTATATTATTTAAAAAAAACTAAGGACCCAGTATAATTTAGTCTTTATATTGAGTTATCTTTATTTTTAATAAAGATAATTGGTATAGGAACAAAATATTTAAAAGTAACATATAAAAAATATCAATTTTGAATTAAAGAACTGTAAAAAACCTCAATAAATATCAATATAAATATTATGGTGGCATAATTTGTTCGAATTTTCTAATAATATTTTTAGTTTTTAATAATACTAATATATATATATTTGAATATTTATAGGCCATTAAAATGGAATCAACATTTTTGGTGTTCATCATAGCATTTGCTTGCTTCGCTTTGGTGATACCAGTTCATCTGCTGATCCTGGGTGTGGTGGCGTTGTTGTCTGGATCTCACCACGACGATGAGTTAGAGACTGGGGCGTTGTTCCCTGATGCTGAACCGGATTGCAATGATAAAAGTGTTGTGATTGTGACCTTCCTTGTTGTTCTATTGTGTGGGTAAGTTAATTTAACTTTAATGTAAAAGTGATATTTTTTAATATAAATTAATCGTTAATATAATACATCTAATATTACTACAATTATTTAGTATTTTTGGAGTTGAATAAATAATGAATAAATCACTTCCACATTTGGAGCTAAAGAACGAAATGTATCACAGACCTACAAATGTGTCCAAAATTTATAGAAATAGTCTCTAATATAAGGATTTATTTTTTTTTAATATAGGAGGAATTTTAAAACAACCATAAATATACAAAAATTTAAATAATTAATGTATTAATTATTCAGATATTAATTTGATCCCTTACTTAACATTGTTAAATAAAAAATCTGTATACTCTAATATGCTGGCTATACCTTTCGATCCGATTTGAGCGCTTTCAACGCAATTGGACCACAGGTGAGATTTATTCAAACGTAAACGATTAACAAAACCCTCTTAGTGACAACCTCTCGCAGATCAATTGGAAATGCCTAATTTGGTTTTGTATGCGTTTTTATATAACCAAATAATAATACTTTTTACTGAGTGAAAATTTATAAAGATGATTTTAGAAACATAGGGGTAGTATTGTAAATGTAGGCAGAAATAAAACATGTTTGACAATTTAAACTGATATTACCATACTATCATATTTTTATATATGATAATTTATCTTTAGTCTTCTCATTGCTATGTTTATATGTAAAACCGGGAGGTTGATTAGTATGAGGCTCATCTATAATAAGCGGACCACCGAGCCGTAGAGCCATGCGTGCGTTGCCGACCTTTTTATGGGCTGCTCATTCTTGGCTCTCATTTAAAGTCATTTTTATGTTCATTCTTTTAAAACTCCGGTCTTTGTCTATAATAGCACCTTAAGTTATTGTCATACACATTCATAACATTTGTAAGTATTGAGAAATTGTTGAAAGGGAAGAAATACGAGGATGTCCATTTTTATTTTTTGATTTTTATAGTCAATGCCTTTGATTGAACGTTTAAATCGCTAACCATTTTTATATACTAATTTGAGGTTTCATTCGTTTTAGAGTAAAAATATATAAATTTGTATATTCATAGCAAAAATTTTAATTGATCATCATCAATCATAAAAAATGTAATTTATAGGTTAAATAAATATTAAGGCTGCCGTATTATACACTCATTAAATACCAATTGTATGTGTTTCCAGATCTCTTATATCCGGTATGGTGTTAAGTAACGAACAGTCCCGTATGGCGGCGGAAGATAGCCGAAATGTGGTCAGTTGCGCCTGCGCAGATATCGCCGCATGGCTCTCCGCAACTGCCCGAGAGTTACATCAGGGGCTAGTACCACCAATAGATATGGTCTTGTACGCTTACAAGAATGATTTAAAGAGTTAGTATAAATAATTTATATTTTATATCGGAGGCTCTTAAAATTAGCCATTTAAGTGGCGTAAAAATCCGGCAATAGGTTTGTACCTATTGCCGTACCACAGTATGCGCAGTGGTTGTCCACTGCGCATACTGTGGTACGGTTGTCCTTGGGCGGCGGTGTTCTTTTAGCAAAACGGAGACCCACAAGCTCCGTTGTCCACTATACTATATAAAAAAAGGATTTTGGTATGAGCTTGTGTTGAAATGAGTCATTTTGAAAGAATATGTTAATAGGTAATAAAACTTGTAACTACAATCCTGACACTTAAGGTGAAGTTCGTAAAACTCAATACAAATATGGGGCTATTAAAGTTAAATATTATAACCAAATATTTAACAAGCTTTTAGCTCCTATATCTTAATCAAACGGATTGCATAAATTTTATATAGTTTTTTTTTATTGGAAAGATAAAACAAATATATATATCTCAATTACTTCTACTGTGTTTCGCTGAATGAGTGATAATATCGGATGCGCTTAAAATGCCGCATTAGTGTCGTAAAAATCCTGCAACACATCTAATGCGCGGATTGTGGCGCGATTGTCCATAGGCAGCGATGTTCTTTTACCATATAGGAGACCCACCAGCTCTGTTGTCTGCTACACCATAAAATAAATCAATAATAAGAATAGTGGAAGCTTATTTAATATAAAATATTAAATCACATCTTCAGTTTCAGTAACGTGCTTGAGGTTACTGATCTTAAAATTAAGAAGTATTGGTGGCAAATACTAAAACGCCTTACCTATATGCTCGTACGTAACAATTTAGAAAATAGAACCTACGAAATATACTATAAAAAAATTACTTATTACTTTTCAGATGTTGATACTCTTTTGGGTGATCCAATACAACAAGCGATTGCTTCGGAAAGCGGAATTGATTTCGTTCTAGACTCCTTAATGGATATTGTTATTGGTACGTAGATTTATTTTACCCCTAACACTTTTACTCGTGGGAAAGCCACGGAAAATCATATGTAATACTATCGAAAAGGGAATACTTTTTTTTTAAATCATGTAACTTATCAACAATTTTATTGAGATTAACTTTTAAATGTAATAAAAATTAACTAAATTTAAGAATTGTTCCATTGAGAATCCATGGTCGTGATAAAAACTGAATCTCACAGAGAGCAAGGATCTATCAACAAAGATAACATCACTGCGTAACTACACGATGAAGGCGAGGACTTTAGCTGCAATCGCATCAGACAGGATTCAAGAACTACGGCGACAGATTGACAACTTGAAGAAACTTTGTACCAGCAAAGATGCGCCGCTCTGTGATACCATCAATACGAACACGCTGAAGTTACAAATGCAATTTAATTCAGTAAGATATCCATCATATCTTTTAACACGAGAAATAAACTCTTCGCAATATATTCATGTATATTTCATAAATCTAAAGTCATAACAGATAAAATATAACACTTATTTATCTTTTTACGGCAATGTGTTCGAGCCTTTTTGTATGTCTTTATTTCTTCAAAAGTAATTAATGGAAATTTTAATTTACTTTTATTATTAAATATGATTTTAATTTAATTCTACACATTAGTTAACAAACAATTTATTTTTAAGTATAAAACTGCACAAATTTTACTTTCAAAAATACGATTCGGAAAAATATAATTTAATTTATAATTTATTCGGTTTCTGAAAGGGCTTCACAGTGGCAGGGCGAGTATATTAATACTGTCGCACCCGTGGAAGAGCCATTCTGAAGCATATACTGAAGCACTAATTGGGCCTACTGGTCCGATGTGATACCACGGGCTTACAGAATACTCAGCGTGAAACAGTACTTGAACTGTGTTTCACAGAGTGAGTGAGGATATCGGAGGCCCTTAAAAGTGCCGGCGTAAAAAGCCAGACTGTGGCACGGTTGTTCTTTGGCAGCGGTGTTCTCTTACCATATAGGAGACCCACTTGCTCTACTGTGAGCTATAGAATTTAAAAAAAATACAAAGTTTTAAAAAATAATATTAAATATGAAGCTCTCGTTATTGCAATGCCGCCGAAAAATTTTACATCAATATTTTATAATAAATTATAAAAAAATAATACATCTATTATTGACTCTTCTAAGAGCATCACTAATGCCGTAATATTATAATCCTACATAATATTACCTCTCTAACTTTACAGATATTACTAGAGCCTCAATTATTAGAACTGCGATCGCTCGGCGTCGATAATTTAACTCAAGCGATATCTCAGGCGAGACAAGAGTTTCAGACACTTCCTTCCGCCATTCTCGTACAAACGGAGGCAGTTAGAGATGGTTATTTTTTTATTAAGTACATATAAACAAATGCTCACATGGCCATGGTCACATACAACCACACTTAATTAATAAGAATTGCTATTTCCGAGGCATGATTTTCAATGCTTCCAAAACTGAAGATACATAGTATTTTGATATATTTAGAATAAATAATATTCACCCGAATTAGTCCGAATATTTAAAACCTTAACGAAGAATGAGAAAAATTAATTTTTCCTAGCACCAATCTTCTGAATTTAGGCAATAACTAACATGTTTTAAATGTTTTTAGATGTAATTCGAGATATAGAAATTCGTCGTCAAATGGTACACAACTCCGCGCGAGTGTTGAAGAATATAGTCCGTCATCTCACGTCAGGATTACGCAGCTTGGCTCATAAACTAGAAGACGGATTGGAAAGATTGGAGAAATACGATTATTGGCGGTGGATTGTAATGCTAGGTACGATAAAACATTAGAAAAAAGTGTGTTTATTTTAAATTAAGTAAATCGGGAATATAAATTATTTACGTGCATTGGAGAAACAATTAAGAAAATCACGTGGATGTAATTTTAGTCGCTAAAATATTTTAAAGATACTCTAATAATTGAATATGTTACTTTTTTTAATTGGGAGACAAATGAGTATAAGCTCACCTATGATAAGTAATTCGCCGCCCATGAGCGTTCCTAGCCCCAGCAAAGCTGCGTATGCGTTGCCGGCCTTTTAAAGCATTGGTACAGTGATTTTTTAAGGTCCACAAGTAGCATTGGTATGTAAACATCTCTGCAGCGATGAATCTACAGAGTGTAGCACAAAACACATATATATATTATCATGTTAGCTTTAATATCGGAATAAACAACATATAAATTGTCAATTAAAATAGAAAAGCGGACAACGGAGCAGGTGGATCTTCTATATGGTAAGAGAACACCGCGCACTGGTTGTGTTAACGGCTTTTTACGATGCTCAAGCGGCACTTTTAACGGCCTCCGATATCCTTACTCACTCTACGAAAGACAGTACAAGTATCGTTATACGCTGAGTATTCTGTGATAGGACGAGCCATCCAAAGCAGTGCGTCAGCATGTCTCTCATACGGGTGTGACACTATTAAGAAACTCGCCCGACCACTGTCAAGCTTTTCCAGAGACCGAATAAATTATAAATTAAATTATATTTTATAATTGTCCGAGAAACGAACCCAACACCTCTGGCTTCATAGTACATTTTTAAAACCATCAAGCTACGAGGCTCTCAAAAGGCTTTTTTCAGCATGTACTGTCGCCTTCGCGTGTGTGATGCTGCTCATATTTCTTGCTCTGCTCTGTGCTTGTGGAAATTCCAAAATTCACGCAAAAAGAACTTTACAAGTGTAAGTATTCAAATGGTGACTGTATTTTTAAGTTAACAAATTACATATGTAAAAACCAGATTACGCTTAGTCGCTTTAGTAAACCCGAAATGTTAGAAATCGAGTAGTTTCTCAGATTAGCATGAATATTCTAACAGACAGTACATTTTATAAATATTTGAGTACTTTGAAGTCCCGTGCCTAATTCTAACTAAAAGCTTCAGTTTACAGATAAACAGTTTTTATCTATTTTTCTTTTTTTATTCTATACCGTACAACGGAGCGGGTGGGTCTCCTATATGGTAAGAGAACACAGCCGCCCATGAACAACCGCGCCACAGCCCGCGCATTGGTTTTGTTAGCGGCTTCTTACGCCGCTCAAGCGGCACTTTTAACGGCCCCCGATATCCTCACTCACTCTGTAAAACACAGTACAAGTACGATTTCATGCTGAGTATTCTGTGAGCCCGTGGTATCTCTTCTCTAAAGCGAAGCTATAACAGTCCATACAGCGTTGTTATTAGTTCATCAGTGGAATTACGTGAAACTTTTTATACGATTTGAAATGATAGCCTATGTATTATTCAGATGTTTATATTGTTGCATTAAAATCTGTTCAGTAGATCGCGTAAAAGATTAACTAAACAAACTTTTTCGTTTATTGCCTTAGTAATATTTCGTTCAGACTAAAGCAATTTATGTATAGATAATATTTTCTCAGATCATCCTTATGGTTATGCCTGATCTCCCTCATTTTATGGTGCGTGATTTCCGCCACCTTTCTCATCGCGGGACATGCCGAGGTAAATAACTTGCTTTATTTCCGCTGATTTTTTTCCTTGGTAAAGTTTATTGGGAAATTCTTTTAAATTGCTCCGATATTTATCTTGTTGTGGTGAATAATATTTTGCGTTGAAAAATTTACCAGGGTACAACTTGAAGTATAAAAAATATTGTTATATTATAGAACTTCTTCTCCTATTTTCATTTCAGTTTATACAAAAGTCTTTCCATACTTTACTAGATACTAAGTATTATAATTTATTTAAATATCATCATTATTAATTAAATTTACTTTACTATTAATTAACATTAAAGTCCGCTGATATAGGGCTCCACCAAAGACGCCCACCTATTGCGATCTTGAGCGGTTGCCCGCGACCTTTATGATTTTTTATTCTATAGCGGACAACGGAGCGGGTGGATCTCCTATATCGTAAGAGAACACCACCGCCCATGAACAACCGCATCACAGTCTGCGCATTGGTTGTGTTGCCGGCTATTAAGGCTTCAGCGGCACTTTTAAGGGCCTGCGATATCCTCATCCACTCTGCGAAACACAGTACAAGTATCGTTTCACGTTGAGTATTCCATAAGCCCGTGGTATCTCTTCAGACGAGCTGGCCCAATTAATGCGTCAGCGTATGATTCAGCATGACTCTCCCACGGGTGAGATCATCTTTCCATCATTTAGATATCTTAGAGCTTGAAAAATGTTTATTAGGTATTCATATGTCACGCCTTGTGGGATTCCCCGCAGTACAGCACTCTGTCCTCCTTGTTGGACCGACCCTCACCCCTTTTACAACACAACGAGGGTATATTCGATGTGTTACTACGTGAGCTAGATAATGTCACCATTGAGGTCTCCGTCAGAGATGTTTTGAGGTCAGTGTATATGAATTTGATAGAGATTTGAATATTTTCAATCTACTGGTGGATGTTGTACGATTAAGCAACAATTATTAATTTTATTTATTTGCTTTATTGGCTTCTTTATATGAAATTTTACTGTGTATTTCACGTTCATTATTTCCCTTAATTATCAAGATCGTGAAAAAGTTTGCGTTTTACGTACTAAGACATCGCTTTATTGCTTACATTAATTTTTTGAAACTAACAGCATTTAGCCTATATTTCATCAATAAAAACAAACCATTAACAACTTGATATATGTTTGATATCTTTTATTAAAATAGCCAGAAAGGTTTATCTGTGCTACGCGGTCTGTCGTCCATTGACATTATTAGCACTAGTTGGACCGCTGATACGTTGTCAGCTTTTAGAAGAGGTGGTGTGACTATTTAGGCGCTCCCAAAATCGTAATGATTGGGAAATGGCGCTGGTTCTACAGATGCGCTGTAGAAAATGCCTTACAAAAATGGATTTTCATTAATGTTCTCAATCATTATGTTTTATTGTTTTAATTAGGGACTGCGAAAAGAACCGTCCCGCGTATGTTGTATTTCAACTTGATAGAATGTTGGATGTCAACAAGGAAACCTCTTATTTCGAATGGGAGGAGCTTCAGGCGGACCTAGACCGACTCTCTTCTGCCATTGATGTGGGATTTCTCAAAACTATATCCTTCAATTTTAACCGGCTATTACACGATATACTTGATATATCGGATGTTAATATGACCAAATATAGGTATGTCTAAAAGGTATTAGATCTATTGGCCTAATACAACGGTTGGTAAACGCATTATTCAAAGAGCCAAGTATAAATATTACAACAAAATATTATATGTTAAAAAGTATTTGTAATAATTGGAATCAAAATAAACTTTTAAGCAATTTTTTATTACAATTTAATTATAACTATTTCAAAAAAGAGTAATTCGTAGTACTATAATAAAAATGAATTTCATATTTTATAATTACTTTATTATGCAAACTATGTGCTCACATCTCCTTGGAAAAAATTACTTGCTGTCGATTTATAAGAATTTCAATTTATCATACTAAGATGTAATTTTTTCATATCAAGTTTTTTTAAAATGAAAATATTGTGCTTTCCGTTTTTACAAATACAAAGATTTACAAATAAAAATATAATAAATTAAACAAATATTCTAATTAAATACTAAAGTTTCATAATATAAGGACGTCTTATTTGTAGTTGGAAAGTCAGAGATATAAACTATAAAAAATATTCTTAATGATTGATATTTACCGGTTGAGTTTAACAAATTCAATTTGTTTCGTACCTACGCTATTTGGGAGGATAATGGATTTTTACTAAGAGTATGAATGTGTTTTCAGGTTAGAATATGATGGTCCAGTAGTAGGCAAGGATCTGCCATCTCTTATAGACCAACTCGAAAATGTCGCAGCACAGGTCACTGACCTCTCCACTGCAGGAAGATTAGAAACTTTAGGTATCAAAACATACATTCAATAATTTTTATATTTTATTAAATTTATGTTATTAATTATAACATTAGATACAAATTGTAATGTGTTAAATTATATTGTAAATTTTTTATGGACAAATCCTTTATCTTACATACCACGCGTTTTCTCCTGGGAATCAACCGCTGATCTCATACATAATAACAGGATAAAACAGTCGTAATAACTTAGCTAAACGTCTAGGTTAAAGTTGGAAGTAGAATATAAACTTCTGCGTTTCCTTCGAACATATAACAATAAAGTAATATAAAAAAGTGGTAGAGCAAATGTCTTAAACCTGACTTATCTGAGAGGAGTCCGGTTCAAGAATACCAAGAATATACAGTACTTATACTGTGTTTTTCTGAGTGAATGAGGATATTGGAATAAATATCGGAGGCCCGTCATGTGAAATCGCTCAAACGTCATCAAAAACCGACAACACAACCAATGCACGGACTGTATCGTTGTTGTCCATGGGCGGTAGCAAAAATAATAAATATATAGTCTTAAATGTCACGTGTGCCTTCCAATAAGTAACTAGTAAAGGAAAATGACACAAATTAGAAAAACACCTTACTATTAACTAATATATAAATATATTCAAGGCTGGCAACAAATCCTAGGCTCTACAAGAGCTAGGGATGTCCATGGGCGCAGGATTTTTATCCTAGGTGAGCCTCCTGGTCGTTAGTCACCGATTACAATAAAAAAAAATTGAAATATTCCACACCTAATCCAATTTTCTTAGCAAGTTTAGCAATAAGTAAGCTCTCAGATCCTTAGAGTGTAAACTAACATTTTTACGTCTTGCATTTTTGCTCAGTGCTATAGCTAATAGCAGGCTTAATATCTTCTTACCTGTTTAGTGTTTCTGCTGTACCTACATATTGAAGTTGTAAAAATACTTTACTTTTACGAAAATTAACCGTATTTAATACAATATTATATAAATATGTGCTTTTTGGGTTATTTAAAATTTTAATACATCGATATTGAATTCGGTTGTAATAATTTTAATATCTCAAGGCGTATGTTACTATTACTGTAAAATTATAAAACAGAATTGAATTTAATTAAAATTAATTAATCTTAATACATTTTTGTATTTACCTGGATTCGTAGGTATTCTAATTACCATATAAATAAATCAACTTTTTCTTAATAATTACTACTTTGCAATTGTATTTTTACCATAAGTTTTATACTTAATAAAATTGTATTACATGAAAAATAATCAAAATATATGAACTCCAAGATATCTAGTATTTCGAAACATAACTTCCAGAGACTGGTTCTAATGTGAAAATATCTTTCAGCTTCAAGAACCCAAAAATTACATTCGACGAACATAAAGCCACTGGAACAACTGCGGGCTAATTTAGTCTTTAGGTTGACGGAATTGGAACTACAATTGATTCCGTTTAGAAGAAAATTGAACATTTCTTTAAGCCACATCCATACAGCGCAATTTTATATCAACAACCAAGGGCAAGTTATTGCTCAGAAGGTACGTAAAATGTAATTTTATATCTTCCACCACTATTGGACTGGCTAATGGACCCAGCAGACATCGTACTGCCCGAAACGCTTTTGAGTCACTTATGTGTGACTTTTTATTATATTTTAGCTATATTACACAATATAATCAAATAGTGATTAATATATAATATATCAAATAAATGTTCTGAGGCATAAGTTATATTATTGTAAAATTTCATCAAAATCCATTCAGTGATTATTGAGTGAAAGTGTAAAAAAACACATCTATCTATCCATACTTACAAACTTTCGCGTTTATAATAATGATAGGATTGTTATAAACTCTTATAAATAAAATTTATAATAAAAATATTGCAAAACTGAAACTTTCATTAAAATCCGTTTTTTAAGATAATATACACACGGAAAGTTACTAACACAAGATTAAAAATTATTTTTAAATTAAACTCATCCATTACAAATGTGTAGAGACATTTATTTGTGGTCTACTCTTTGTTTAATGTCGTAAAAGTTGCATACGAATTTTTACACAATTGATTTACGACATACATACAATTTTAATTGTTTAAATTGTATTTTATTGTGATAAAATTGAATTGTTTTTCACATTTAATAACTGAATAAAATATTTTAAAAGATATATTTCATTTAAGTACTTTATAATATATGAAAATTGTAAAGGCTTTATTGATAGCAGTCGAATTTTAAAATTCTATCGAAAAATTGCACTCATGTTTGATTCAAAGCATTAAACTTGACGGCGCAATAAATTTCACTTTTAATATTTTAATTTCAGATATACATACACGAACAAGAGCCTGTGTCGATTCACGGTCTTAATAGAATCCGTAAATTTATTTTACAAATTATATTTAGTGTTTAATAGCTTGACAATTATAGTTGGGCGAATGTTATCTTTCTCACCCGTGGTAGAGACACACCGAAGATTATGTAGATACATTAATTTGGCCGACTGGCTTGTCTAGATACTACGGCCTTACAGAAAGCGATCGTGAAATTTCTTTTTAAATAATAAGTATTACCCACCAAGTACCGCTTAAGTGGCGGAAAAAGTCTGCAACACAAGCAAAGCGTGTTTTGCGGCGTGCTTGTAGAGGCGGACCGTTATCCACTACTCTACTCCGTTACCTATATCCGTTAATAAAGTATAATATATTTGTTTATAATGGTATTTATTACAGAAAGTGTCGACTTTTGTGTCCCGCCTGGTTTCCCACACGGCTGGTTGGCGGACACACGTGTTGACATCAGCCGGTAAACACGCTGGAAAATGTCGGCCACTTTTCACTGTGTTCTCAGCAATACGTTCACTTCTATGTACTAAATACATTGCTTCATTGGTAAGTATTTAATCTAGTTATATTTCTCTTAGTTGTGGCTATTATTCTTACTTTGTTTCTTCATTTATTTATTTATATACATTATTAAATAGCTATCCTTCTGTTTAATTCAGTTATTTAGGTAAATTTACTTACTTTGATAGTTCATAACAAACTTCCATAACTAATTAAAACAAATATAATTTTACATACTAAAGCTGTGTACAATTACAATGTTTTCTGATAAATACATTACAAAACTACCAATTTATGATTAATGACATTATATTAATTAGATCTCAATTTCATGTCCAAACATGTTAGCTTGATCGATGTGTCAAACATAATTAATAGTCCATTCATCTGGCGTTTACGAAACATATGTCCTGTAGTCATTTTATTAATTTCAATTTTACCTCTTGAAATTACATAATGGAGAACCTGTCTGCTTATCTGTAACTTATTGTATTATATTAAATTTGTTTATTGTAAAAGGTATCTGGATCTACTGAACCGATCTTGAAAATTCTTTCACCACTAGAAAGGTACTTTTTTGAGTAATATTTTCATACAAAAATGAAAAGATGTTGTTTTAGGACTGCAAAGTAAGTCAAATAATAAATGGTATAATGTTTCTTACGAATGTTGCCTTAACGATGATAGACTCTGAGCTCGAGATATGAGTTGAATTGCTTGATAATGCCTATAAAAAATTGACGACAGCATATATCTTACTTTCAAAGTTTATATGGCACAACAACATTTTCCGTGTCAACTAGGGTTAGGTAATATATTTAGTATAACATTTTTGCTTCAATGTTTCACTGGACTTTTTACTGATAGTTTTATTATATAGCGGACAACAGAGCAGGTGGGTTTCCTGTATGGTAAGAGAACACTGCCGCCCAGTCCGCGCATTGGTTATGTTGCTGACTTTTTACTTTGTATCAATTCGGACGAGCCGGCCCAATTAGTGCGTCAGCATATGCTTCAGCATGGCTCTCCCACGGGTGATATAGTTTAGTATATATTCTATAATTTTAAAATAGATCAGTCTTTGTCTAGCCAGGACTTTAAATCTGTCATGCAATAAATGTTATTTAAATGATTATAAAAACATGTAAAATATAAATATAATTATATTCTTAGCACGGTTGGTGGGTTTGCGGCGTTCTGCTTGGTATATTCTGGTTCACCACATTGACTCCGCTCTGTGTAAAATTGTGGCGGTCGTTCGGCAAAAAGATTAGAGCGTTGGAAACTATAAACCTCACGAGTTTAAGGTAATCTCGAAATCCCATTTAATACTTTCTAGTTTATAAAAGTTTGCTTAACTGAAACTGTGTATTATATAACTTCTGTTTGCAATAAAATGTTATTGCTTTTGAGTAAGAACATCTCTAATATTGACTAGCGGAGGTTTGCATATGAATATTATAAGCAACTCTGATAAGAACTTTTTTCTTATCAACTGACATTGCCTTTTTTTATTTGTGATAAGTTGATTTAGTTGTGATAAATGTGATCTTTAAATATTTTTACGATTACTTCATAAAGTATGTTTTAATAAAGACTTGTTTTACGTTTTAAAGGTTTTTATTAGGTTACAAAAAATAATGTCTTAAAATATTGAAAATCATTCACTAAAACAGCCAGCAAGGAACGCCAGCTACGGCAGTCTGTGATGACAACAATTGGAGTGCGCCACCGGGGTATTTCTTTTATTTCTTTGAATAATATTTTCACCTATGAAAAAACAAATTCTCTAAATACATTATTCATTATCTGTATAAATTATAAATTCTCCATACTTTATAGATTTATTTTTTTAGTAATGATTTTGTTTGTATATAGTTCTGTTATTATGTATCTTTAAAACTAATGAATATTCTCATTTTAATTTGTACGTATTTCATTTTAAACCAATAGGGCGAAGCGGCACTTGCCTTCGCTATTTCCATCGACCAACCAATACGACTTGGAAAGAGAAGAGCGTACATATTCCTTTAAAGCCGGTAACCCACTCGTGGCTCTGCAAGGACCAAAGGTGTCCATGAGGAGGAGGACCACTTACCCTAGGTGAGCCTCTTGCTCGTTTGCCACCTTTTCCAAAAAAAACTATATTATGACCATATTTCTAGAAGATCTCTTTGAAATAAAATGAAATTGAATTGAACTAAAATGAAAGTTAAATCAAAACGTTTGCTTCTATAAAGTTTCAAAACCTTGACCAACTTTAACACTATTGACTTAGTACTTCGGGATGAAATCCTATAACACCGTCTGCACATACAAACGTCTAATACTATGTCCTGTTTTAACAACACATTCACTTTAGAATAAGAGATGCATTGCTATAGTTAACTAATGTTCATTAAGGCTGACCGATACTTGGCGTATCTTTCTAATTACAGTTTAATTAAATTTCAGTCCGCCACCTCCGAGAAATGATAGCTGGTGAAGATTAATCTTCTGAACATTCACATTTCTGTTGCTTCTATCGATCCAATACAAGCACAAAATTTATAATTATCACTTCTTGCTTTTATCTATTATTGTATTTTTTATTATTTTGCTCGCATTTTTACAATGGGTTTTAGTTTATATCTTTGAGTATGTCTTTTGAATATAATCTTTTGTTCTTGAACGAAATAAAAACACTAACTACAATGTTTTATTTATTTGATTATCCCAGGTTTTATGGTATAGCGGACAACGGAGCAGGTGGGTTTTCCTATATGGTTAGAGAGCACCACTTCTTATGAACAACCGCGCGACAACGTGCATTGGTTGTGTTGCCGGATTTTTACACCGCTTAAGCGGCACTTTTTTAAGAGCCTCCGACATTCTCTCTCACAATGCGAAACACAGTGTAAGTATCGTTTCACGATGAGTATTCTGTGAGCCCGTGGTATCACTTCGATTGAGCCGGCCCAATTAGTGTGTCAGCATATGCTTCAACATGGCTCTCCCACGGGTAAAGTTTTGTATATAAAAACCATGATAAAATACTTTAAAGAAATAATCTATGTAAATATAATACTTGATAGTGAATTTTATTAGTCACACTACCTTAAAACATTCAGATTAGGTACATTCTAGATTAAAATTAGATCTCTAATAAATATAAATGTAAATTTATATTGTGTATAAATTATCTGTGTGAGTTTGAATAAAATCTTTTTAATTTACCAATTAACTGTTAAAAAATAAATTGTCATAATTACTAATTCATTTTTTATAATTCTATTATCAATAGTAATAATAAAAAAAGGTAAGTTACGCTTTTTTTAAATCAAATGACCATAAATATTTTATCTATTAAGTAAAAGTCTAGGAGAAGAGTAATTTCTTTGAGCCAAATTTTGATTGAAATAGACTAATTTGAATTAAATCAATGTTTTTAAAATATGACCTAAAATTATTAATCCATAAAACATTAAATAAAAAATTCATGAGTAATTACAACAAGTCCTTCTACTATAATTCTTGGGTAAGATTGTAGCGTTATTATAACGTCGTTAGTTAGGAAACTAAATAAATTATTTCGCTAGCGACATATAATATTAAATCTTGGTTTGTAAAATAATAAAGTTGCATAAAAGCCAACATGTTTCTCTCGAGTTTTTAAAATATATGTTCCATTTTACGTAAGATCGTAATAATAAAATTTTTATAAGATATGTTTTTTATAAAAGGAGTTTTATTTTATATTTTCCTATATGTACTTCCGTTTTTTGTCTCAAAAACAACTGAATAAATTTATAATATATTTGGTAGCATTATTATTTATTTGAATTTTTCCATAGGCTTAAACTGTGATATGATGTGAATAGTACTTAAATACTATTTACTTTTTGTTAATGTAATATAATGCGAGGCAACTAGGTTCAAGTAAAAGTAAACAAGTTTTCCAGACTTCGCGTAGATTTAATTTTCAATATAAAAAAATAATAGACCAGACTTCAATTAGTTAAGTATAAGCCCTAAAATATTTACCATCATTTCATCCGTAAGACGTCCACTGCTGGACATAGGCCTCCCCACTGGACTTCCATGAATTACTTTCGGAGGCGAGCTGCATAAAGCGTCTTGCGGCGACCTTTATAAGGTCGTCTGTCCACCTTGTTTGTGGACGTCCCACACTGTGGTTGCCGGCCTGCCCATTGCCACTTCAGTTTGCTAATTCGGAGGGTTATGTCGATAACTTTAGTTCATCTACGGATCTCCTCATTTCTGATTCGATCACGTAGTGAAACTCCGAGCATAGCCCTTTCCACAACTCGCCGAGCGACTGAGCTTTGAGATGAGGCCAATGGTGAGAGACCACGTCTCCGCACCGTAAGCCATCACTTGTAACACACACTGGCTAAAGACCTTCATCTTAAGGTACTGAGGTATGTCGGCCTATCATAAAAGCATCCTAATGACTAAATAACTCGAAGTCATAAAACAAAAACCATTATCAGTATCAATAAACATTGTATTCGCAATAACAGTTATAATTTGTCAAAGCCATAAATTAGAATAGTTTCGCTCGAAACAGTAAACACATAAACATTATATTTTATAGCTACCTGTCGTGATTCGAGCAAAAAAAGCCGGAAAATGTTAAATGACACACTATAGCGGTTGGTAAAATTGGCCTTGGGCCAGATGAGATGATGCTATAAATGGATTCTGAAGAAGTAATAGTCTTTTAAAACTACGCTATAAGGTTCCTTCATATCATAGTAATCTCTACAACTATGGAAGATGACATAACAATGTGTGGAGGAGATAATGATAGTAAAATTCTTTTGTAAAAATTTGTGCAGTTTGGTATTATATGTTTAGTGTAAGCAAATTAAGGAGTATAACATTATTGAATTAATAACAAGTGTATTAATTCATAAAAAGATTTATCCTTAGCTTTTTTTAATGTTATATGTTATTGTTATGTATGTGTTTTCCTAAAACTATTCCATGGGAGAGCCATGCTGAAGTATATGCTGACGCACTAATTGGGTCAGCCCGTCGGAAGTGATACCACGCACTCACAGAATACTTAACGTGAAACGGTACTTGTACTGTGTTTCGCAGAGTGAATGAGGATATCGGTGGCTCTTAAAACCATTAAAATCCGATAACATCAATGCTGTGGGGTGGATGTTCACGGGTGGCGGTGTTTTCTTACCGTATAGGAGACCCACTTGCTCCGTTGTCCGCTATAGAATAAAAAAAATGAAGACAAATATATTATACAGTTTTACTTATAAAAAAATAATAGATTGTTAACTAATTTATATATTTAGTTAATTATATATACATATTTGTTATAAAACTATTAAATACATTTAAATATTTAATAATACTCAATTTAACATAACAAGAAATCAAAGTATATAAGACTAAGGGATAATGGGCCAATTTTGAAATGTCAACTCTTAAATCAGTTGTTATTAAAGTTGAATTAATTTAATATTCACTTGCTCAATACTTATTCATCAAATGTCAACTGGTTAACATTTCGTCGACCTACAGTAGCCCATGTTTCGCCATCGTGATAAATAGATACCATTGTTTGAGAGCTTGTTAATATAATTTGTAAGTAAACAAAATACTCAAACTGTCGTGATGTGTTTAAAAATAAGTTTTATTGTCCCTTTTTTATTATTATACCCAAATACGAAATAGAAAATATAAATAAAGAAGCCGAAAGAATTCAATCGATAAGGTTTATCTACAGACAAGCCATAAGAAAGAGAAACGCAGGAAAAATATCACAGTAAATTTACCGTGTTCAGTAATAACTGAAGATGTTATATCTTATTTATAAAGGGAATATTATAATAAATATAATGTTACCTATATATGGTTTATCTACTAAAATGACTATACTATTTAAACTTGTCTTAAGGTTTATAAAATAGATTACAGATCGTAATAGGTGGGGGCGATAGGCCGATGATGATGATGAAGGTTTAAAAATACAATATAATTATATCTGAGAAAGGATATATATAATAATTAAATAGATTTCATTTAATATTTATATTTGAGCGTTCTTTAAGACATTCTGTACCGCGCATCACCGGTGGAATCACTATTTACAGAGGTATTTCCAAAACAATACGACTTAAGGACTTTCAAAAAAACAGCTTAGCAAAGATTAGGAGTGTCCATGGGCAAAGTACTGCGTAAACTATACGAGATTACCTATTTTCATTATCTAAAAAAAAATCTAAAATTAATATTGTGTTGTGCTGATTTAAATGCAATTGTTTTACTAAATGAAACGTTAAATGTCCTAATGTTAAATGTCCTAAACCTAGTCCATTAATTTTACTCTCTCGTGGGAGAGCCATGCTGATTCATTTGCTGACGCATAAATTGGGCCGGCTCGTCCGAAGTGATACCATGGGCTCACAGAATACTCAACGTGTAACGGTACTTGTACATGTAATTTGCAGAGTGAGTGAAGATATCGGAAGCCCTTAAAAGTACCGCTCATGCGGTGTTTAGAGCCGGCAACACAACCAATGCGCGGACTGTGGCGCAATTGTTCATGGACGGCAGTGTTCTTAACATATAGGAGACCCACCAGCTCCGTTATCTGCTATATAAAAAATCAAATTTCTAGATATTTGTTGAGAAATAAAATAAACTGAACTGTGAGTTCATTAATGAAATCAACAAAGTCTCAGAGATTGTTCGATAAACTTAATGGTATTAACTATCTAGATTTCAGTGCTGTTTACGATTTCTCAATCCGTATCTTTAATTTTGAATGACGAAACTTAGAGTGCAATTGGAATCTTTTCGATAAAATCCTGTTGCTAAAAAAATAATTTCAAAGTTGTAATAATCATTTCACATTACTCTAAACCTTGGCACAGAATGTTACAATAGTTACAATTATAAGTATAATCCAACCAACCAGCTCTACATATTAAGATTTATATTTCCAACGTATATTTACTATTGTTGGATGACCGCACTAGGTCAAGGCGAAGACAATTCGCGCTCAGAGCCCTCGAGAATATCGAAGATTTGATAGCTTAAAAGTAGTTTATTTTTGACACCAAATTTGCATTATTATAATGAGCTTCGAGGAATATCTTTTTATACTAAAAGCCTCTATATATATATTAAGACTCTTTCAATTATATTAGTCCAATTATTTTTATACTGTAGCGGACAACGGAGCAGGGCACTTTTTAGGGTCTCCGATATACTCACTCACTTTGCGAAAAACAGAACAAGTACCGTTTCACGCTAAGTATTCTTTGAGCCCGTGGTATCACTTCGGTCGAGCCGGCTCAATTTCTGCGTCAGCATATGAATCAGCATGGCTCTCCTACGGGTGCGACAGTATTAAGACACTCGCCTGGCTACTGTTAAGCCCTTCCAGAAACCGAATATATTATAAATTAAATTATAATTTATGAATGGACCGGGATTCGAACCCCATACCTCCCGCTTCATTGTACACTTTTAAACTATTACTACGAGGCTCTCAGAATCGAACCCAATTAGTATCTTTAATTGTGTATCTACATGCGTAAACAATGTGGCTAAAATTCTAAATGTATGAGCGCTTGTACGATTCATCATCATCATCATCATCAGCTTATCAAGTCCACTGCAGCACATAGGCCTTTCCCAAAGACGCCCACCCATTACGATCTTGAACGATCTGGGTCCAGCGGTTGCTTGTGCGATTACTCATTAAAAGTGAATAAAATTAGTGAATGAACGCGCTTCGATTGATTTATTCTATACAAAAACTATCCGTCTGTATATATAATTTATCCGAAATATCGCTTTTAAACTAAAACTTTTAACTATTTTTATTGCATAATTTTGTACAAAATAGAAACTTTAAATAAAGTTATTAAAAGAATTAATAATTATTAAATACGTAAACATTATAGGGTTGAATGACCATGAATAGTAGGAAGATGAAGCAGTTACCATGAACTTGTAATCGCGATCTCAGATTATGGATCCATCTTGAATTTGTTACGACATTGCAAATAAAATGCAGCGAACATGGAACATTGTGACCTGATCGATATTATAAATAAATACGGATATGGCATCCAAAACTTTTTTATGGTAATTAGTATTGGGCAACGGCGTGTTGACTGTATGGTAAGAAATTACCGCCGTCCATGGGCAACCGGCTTTTTGAGAGCTACGTAGCTAAGTGATTTAATAGTTATACAATGAAGCGAGAGGTAACGGGTTCGAATCCCAGTCTGGACAATTATAATTTATTCGGTCTCTGGAAGGGCTTGACAGTGACCGAGCGAGTGTGTTAATACTGTCGCACCCGTGTGAGAGTCATGCTAAACCATATACTAACGAGTGATTTAGCCTACCCATCTGAAGTGATACCATTCATAGATTACTCAGCGTGAAATGATAGTTGTACTTGAACCGGTACTTCTACTATGTTTCGCTGAATGAGTGAGGATATTGAAAGCCGTTAAAAATGCCGCTTAAGCGGCGTAAAAAGCCGACAACACAACTAATGCTTGGACTGTAGCGTGGTTGTCCATGGGCGGCGGTGCTCTCTTACCATATAAAATACCTACCTCCTCCGTCGTCCATTATACCATAAAAAATAACCTTTATATTTCGTATAGATGTAGTGAAGTACTAAAATCACACTAAGTCTTGAAGTGAACGTTTACATTTTAATTACTTAAGTATTAAAGTCATAAGGAAGAATTAATATAACAGGATACAATTGAAAGGAAAACACTTAATTTATATTCATTTATATTTTATATAATGCCATATCAAATTATGCTATGATCTGCAATCTTATGAATTATTATCTATTAAAATATACAGTTATAACTCGGAGATGAGCAAGGTCTGCCTTAAGCTTGTATTTACATAATAGAACATTGACCGTCAGTAATGAGATTATTAACAACGCCACTAATTTGTTTCATACGATAACTTGGATTTACATTTATTTAATTACGTCGAACAATTTTTACATATTTCGTAATAAAAATATACTTTCACGGAATATTATCTTAACAAAAAACTGCGTTGAATAAATTGTATGCCATTATAGACAAAATAGATCTCGTGACTCTAAGACAAGAACTACCTGCTATTTCGGGCTGTTTGTTTTACTCCTGTCATCGTGATAGCGACATAAAAGAATCTTTTATTGTAAGATAACAATTAAGTATTATTGAAAGCTTGTGAAATATACACATCACGTGTTAAAATTATTTAAGTCCAAAAGTAATTTAAATATGTACCAGAGTAATAAAAACTACCAAAAGAATCTTTGTTGAATTTAATAATAATACACAATTAAATGAACTAAATATAATTTATTAAATGCAATAAACTGTTAACATAGATATAACATTAACATTAACATACCTTATAATTTCCTTTTTTATTGTATAGCGGACAACGGAGCAGTTGGGTCTCCTATATGATAAGAGAACACCGCCGCCCATGAACCACCGCGCCACAGTCCGCGCATTGCTTGTATGGGCGGCTTTTTTTGCAGCTTAAGCGGCTCTTTTAAGGGCCTCCGATGTCTTCACTCACTTTGCGAAAGACAGTACAAGTACCGTTTCACACTAAGTATTTTGTGAGCCCGTGGTATCACTTCGGACGAGCCGACTCAATTAGTGCGTCAGCATATGCTTCTGCATGGCTCTCCTACGGGTGAAACAGTATTAAGAAAATCGCCCGGCCACTGTCAAGCCCTTCTAGAGACCAAATAAATTATAAATTAAATTATTACTGTCCGGACCGGGATTCAAACCCGATACCTCTCGCTTCATGGTTCACGTTTAAAACCATTAAGCTACGAGGCTCTCAGTAATTTAAAACTATAACTTATGATTATACATAATATTTATATTTATATTCGTCAACCATTTAACCATACATAAAACTTATGAATAATATTGTATTTCGCTTAATTCGGATATTGGAGACCGGTGAAATTATACTGCTCAAGTTGCGCAGAGCGAACAACACAATCAAAGAGTGGATTATGGAGGTAGTCCATGGGAGTCGTTTACATCTTTGATAATATCGTATTAATATCGTCTCCGTCATAATGTCCCGCGTTAATCGTCGCTGTATCAGTGCAATACTTTTGTATCTTAATTGCTCAAGTTGGACATGTACGTGTATAATATATTTTATTAGCTTTCGAATCTAGTCCAGTACTTGGACTTTTGTGGTGAAAGGTCAACAAACCCGACCGCTTTTGCAACATAGCGAAATTAAACAATATAACTGGTTCCCTGCTTGCGACTTGGTTACTAAATATTTATCGATAAACTTACCTGTGTAAGTAAAAAACTAAAGGAATTTATCTAATTTCATACTTAAATTTATCCAAGTAAAAACTAACCAGTATCTTAAACTTGCAAGCTTAAAGCTTTTATATCGTAATTAACTATATTATTACTGTTAAATAAATATTATGTAACCATTTTGGATGCATTTAAATAAAAGCTAAGTATAAATTGCTCTTTACCTTGCCAAAAGTTAGTGCTGACAAAATAGATGTGATACAGAATGTTATAAAACGTCACATGCTCAATTGACCGTCAGTCAAATGTCATGTAGATGTCAATCGACAATTTACGTATTGCATAAGATTTGATCTG
>DWCF01002731.1:0-22603 GCA_018230265.1 Delias oraia | reverse complement strand
TCTGCATCGAATGACATGCAATTTGTTGCCAAAGATTCATTTCTCAAAGAGCTAGGGGCAGATGTAAGCCGATGGAAAGACGATCTCACGAAGGTCGCGGGCGACTGCTGGACCCAGATCGCTCAAGATCTTAATAGGTGGGCGTGTGTGGGGAAGGCCTATGTCCAGCAGTGGACTTGATAGGCTTATGATGATGATGATGAATGATTAGGCTTCACTAGGATACCGAGCTGGATGTTTTTAAATAAGAATATAACTATATAAAAATATTATTAAATAAATAAAAATAATTAAGTCGCTAAATCGTGTTCCACTGTATAGACCAGTTTTGCCACTGATAAGAATCCTATGAATAAAGCGATTCGATTTTATGGTGGGCCCTTTTTTAAGGGGCACACACTTCTGATGGAAGTTGGTTCCATGGAATTGTAGTGCGCGGCAGAAATTTTATTTTTGTATTCAATACGTTTTGAAGAATTTAAATGGAAATGGAAACCATAGGAAAGAAGTAAAATAATTATGGAATCTATGAAACCTTATGAAAAATAATTATGAGATGAAAATTCCAAAAAACACAAATTATAATTTAAGATTATGTTCCATAATTTTTCATTTCGAACAACCGCGAAAACACTCACAACAAACGGTAATGAAAATTTATCTAACCTCAAGAAATTTATTTTATAATTAATAGCGGCACTGCCAGAAATTTGTTAGACTGGAAAATAGACGAAATACTCTTCTATGTGTATTGGAATCCATTAAAATTGTTTACCTACCTAGAAAAGATAAAATAATAAGGCATCTGAAAAAGAATATATCGGGCCTTATAATGCTTTGAAAAGTAAAAATATATTTATTTTAAATTACAAATACGCCTAAAATAAACATTAGACTATTACAATGTTATGTATGTGAGCCATGCTGAAGCATATGCACTAATTGGTCCAGCTCGTCCGAACTGATACAACGGGCTAAAAGAATATTCAACGTGAAACGGTACTTGTACAGTGTTTCGCTGAGTGAGTGGGGATATCGGAGGCCCTTAAAAATGCCGTTTAATTGGCGTAAAAAGCCGGCAACACAACCAATGCGCGGACTGTGGAGTGGTTGTATATGGACGGTGATGTTCTCTTACCATATTGGAGACCCACCTGTTCCGTTGGTCGCTGTATTATATAAAAAAAAACTATTTTTTTTTAAATTCTATCTGCTAGGTAAATAATAGAAAAAATTTTAATTTGTGTATCAGGTTATTATATTTCATAGAGATTATCGCTGAAGGTGTTGAAACTAATCTCTCAGAATCCTGAAAAGAGATGGTAGCAGAAATCTGAACAAAACATGACCACTTCACATTTCGCAGTGGATACGTCCTCACACGACGAGACAGGCTTACGCCACATAAAAAAAACATATATGAATTGGTATCTCTCCTTTGTTTTATGAATTTCAGTGTAACTTTAAAATGATATTGACAAATGAAATGCGCAGAAATATTAACTTTAATTATGAATTGAACTTCAAGCGTAAGGTACTTCACAGTCTTCACAACTCATCGCGGCATAAGTTGACAGCTGACACATCTCGAGCACTTTTGGCGGCCGTCGCTCGGCCAATCAGAGGTGACGAATGATCTGTCATCGCGCCACTCGGAAGCTTGAATAGTCTGTGCCGTACACTCATTCCACAGCCCCTATTACCATGTGATAAAGTTTAAACTTAAGTTGGTGATTAAAAATAGTTTTGTACCGGTGTTTAATTACTGCTAATGAGTTTGATGTTGGGAGTTTACTTTTTTGTCAAAGTTGTGGGGTGATGGATGTATGAGGGCATCCAGGCTTATTTTAAGCTTCTTCAGTGAAAAATGTAGTATGAAACGGTATGAATTAGTCTAATTAAATGATTTACATGTATATGGAAGGTTTTTAACTCCAACAATAATTTAGAAACGGACACTATTTTTTATTGGTTGGAAATGCCACAGCCAAGTTCAAAAAATATTTTTTTATAAATTAAAAGAAAAAGAGACATTTTAATAAAGAGTTTTTAAGGTAATAAAGGAACGATTTCCAATTTTT
This sequence comes from Delias oraia, assembly GCA_018230265.1. Classification (NCBI taxonomy): domain Eukaryota; kingdom Metazoa; phylum Arthropoda; class Insecta; order Lepidoptera; family Pieridae; genus Delias; species Delias oraia. The sequence goes on along the minus strand of DWCF01002731.1, from coordinate 20,522 downwards.
TTGAGGATTAATCTTACCATCCTCGCTGTAAGCCAGACATAATACGGAAACCTTCAAAGGTACAATGAGATTTGACATTTCTACGTACAAATAGTTGTTTGGAATAACTATAAGACATATAGAGCCTAAAAATTATATTAAAAATAAGAAGTACATATATTTCCTTAATCGTACTTGAAACATATAAAATGATTATCGTAGTAAAGTCTACGTATTAGTATGCTACGGCGTAGCTAAAACAGTGCCTTTAGTGCCTTTATTTTATTTTCTTATAATGTAGTAGAAAACTATGTAAAAGATCCGTCAACTATGGACAACCCCGCGCTTTGGTTGTGTCACTGGTTTTTTACGCTACTTACACAGTAAGATTTAGTGGAACTCCAGTAATTGCACCTACTCAGTGCAACACAGTACAAGTACTATTATTCGCTGGTATTATGTGTAGCCGTGATATCACTCTGGAGTCTAGACGAACCGGCCCTATTAATGCGTCCTCACAGGATTCTGTATGATTCTGCCACGAATAAAATAGTACTAAGTTATTTAGTTCTATTTAGTTTGGTGATAGAACCCGATACTTGTGACATCAGGATAGCTTATAAGAGCGATCAGGAACAAGGTTTTTACAATAATTGTAACGACTAAAGCAAAAGGTCAAAAAAACTTAACCTTTACTTCTGTTTTTTTAATTGTATAGCGAACAATGGAATAAGTCTGTGATGATATCTTTCAGTAGATAGTCGAGTAGTATACAACTACTACTCGACGAAGCCCTCCCGAGACGGCTCAAGCCGAAGTTCGTCTCTCATATGAGACGCCCTTGCGCTCGTCGCGGTAAAAACTGAAAGTCACGTTGAGCTGTCCAGCTTGCTTCCCAGCCTGCGGTAAGCTGTAAAGGCCGTTTGGCCGCACAGCGTGTTACCTATTTTAAAAAAAGACCAGTACGAGAAGAGTAATATCTAGATATATTACTGTTCCTAGCCTATCTCGTAGATTTAATAACAGTACGACAGTAACTTTAACACGCAATAAAACTTACGCCTCACCCATATCTGCGAATTAATTAATTCCACGCACCCCGAGGAATGCTTTTAAAGTAAAATAGCATTTGAATAGGCAGAGCTAGACCTTAAGCCAATGACATAGAGTCTAAATTCGCAGGTCGATATCATATGTAGTTGTATACGTTGCGGCATTGAAACAAATCTAACCAATCAAGGTGAGTTATGTCTTCAATGTTATTTTAATTTCGCGAAAATTATACCTGTGTACCTTAGTAGGAATCTCCTTAAGAGGCTTACGCACGCCTCGTGGCAACAGTTAACGGTAATTATTATAATTAGTTTTCATTATTATTAATTAATGCTATTGTATTATTGGTCAGCTGTTGGTTATAGAAATAAGGGTGGGGAGGTATGAGGATTTTCACCGCCCACGGTCTCCTTGGCTCTGAATAAATATTTGTGGTATTCATTATTTTTATGGTATAGTGGGCAACGTAGCTGGCGAGTCTTCTCTAAGGTAAAAGATAACCCATGGACAACCAGGCACAATCCATGCTTTGGTTGTGTTGATAGCGACATATACCGCCCGAACGGTATATTTTAAAGAGACTCTGATATTCTCAATCGCTCAGCGAAACACATGCAACTACTGTTGCATGTGTTTATACACTCCTACAGATACAGATACTGTGCATACACTCCTACAGATAAAACAATGTTAAGATACTCTCCAACATATATAACAGTGTTAAGAAACCCTTCCAAAGGTCAACTAAATTAATAGTTTTAATTTGGAAATTAGTTTTAATTCGGACCAGTGATCGAATCTGATCTCTTGGTTTATGGTAGACTTATATATTACTCATCTACGAGTTTCTTCAAAAATGTTAATAATTAGAATTCTATGTAGAAAAGGAATTACTTCCTTAATGATGTCCGATTTAGAACCTCAAATTTATTTTAAAATCAATGAAAAAAATCTTCAATTAATAAGACCGCTACACATCATACAATCTTACCTAATATTGTTTAATATATCTATTTATAATATATGTTATTGAATGAAAATTTGTACAAAAACACCAGTTCCTGTTAATTCTGCATACACCTGACGTTTCCTATCCTAATATTAGAAATAGAAAGGATTTGTTTCGTGTAACAATCCCGAAGTTGGGTAGGGCAATTAAGTAGTTTCCATCTATTAATAATGCAAGGTCCACCCTTACTGATAGTGTCAACCCCGTGTGGCATCGGCTTAGTTCATCTTTTATACTATAGTTGTGTACCTAATAATAAAATCTCTAATAATATATAAACAAACATTAAAAATTCACATTCGAACCGGGGATTCTCTTCGCGTCGTGATAGGCTTATAAGACCTTTTAGCTATGCTTGAGCTTGAGCCTCCATGTTGAAAGAAAGGAGCAGTCGAATAATAATTATATATATTCTACCTACAATTATTTTTAATGTCTCTATCAAAAAGATATATTAATATGGCAAGCTTCTTAATGTAGCATATTAAGAAGCTTGTAGTAAAAAATAAAAACAATATGCGTTATATTATTATTAATGTTGCCCAATTGCAAGACCAAGACCAAGCCCGCCTAATTTTAGCAAGACCAAGACTGACCGTGTAAGACTTGAGCAAGAAAAAGACTAAGCCTGCAAGACTCGCGTCTTGCAGCTAGTTTTTTAGCACTGATTTTTGGAATTTCTCATTGAATCTGGTTGGTCTTTACTATGGCTATGCTAATTTAACCTTAAAATGTTCCTATTCTAGGTTTTTCTAAGATCTGTCGTAAACTTTAATAAATATCAATAGTCCAATAGGTAATTTCAAGACTTGCAAGACTCTTGCTGCCAATGTCTTGACCAAGACTGGGAGCGCAATAGCAAGAGCAAGACCAATACCAGGTGTATTGGCGCAAGACCAAGACTAAACTAATTCTCGCATTTGGGTAACACTAATTATTATATGCTTTATGCGTTCCAATAAGATTTTTTTTAAATCATTAATACTAATAAACTAATAATAATAAAAAAAAAATACTAATAAATATTTGCCTTTTTTAATACAGATATTTTCCTGGTTACGTAAGAACGTACGCAGTCTCTCGAATGTCATATAGTAGATATTTGCAATTGTTTTTTGTCTTTAGAGTAGGTGCGCGTTAACAGTACACCTTTATCTTACTCCTACCGTTTGGCGGCACAGGCGAGCTTACAAACATAAATTGAGCTAATCTTGCCACCACATTGTACGGGTTTTGGTGAAATATTGGTTCTATACTAACATATAAGAACGACATTGCTTCTTGTAGATATTCTATACATGCAGGAGTAAAGTTCAGTATAGGTCGGCAACGCATTCGCAATGTAACTGGCACAGTACGTGTTATATTCGTTATATTATAGTGTTATATTAGCAGATTTATAACAAAAGCTGACAGGTAAATTCCAAATTTATTTTTCACAGAGTAAATCGTATTTTCATAATTAAAGCTGACTTTAATCCAGTTAAATTAATTTAAACTTTATTAGGTTTCCTACTTATAATTTATATAAATAATCGAGAAAAGTATTCCTTTATATTAAAACAACATTTTATTTTCTTCTACCTTAATCTGTTTCATTGAATTATTTTTGATCCTAAATTTAACGGCTCATGGTGGGGTTAGCTGCTGCGCTACGCATTTCCAGGTGCCGCAATTGCAGGTGAATAAAACTTTTCTATTTACATCACCAAAGTCCGTATTATACTGTATGTTCGGTGATACGCAACCAGGCAGTCTAAATACAAAGTATTACCGACACAATTAAAACTTAGCCCAAGTTCCGTCATCCATTACGGCCGGGCCTGGCCTCGCCCACTTCCCATCGACGAACATTTAATTATGCCATACTAATCACCGGCAAACGGACACTGTATTCTGTAGTTTAAGCTATGATTTTTTATGCTATGCTTTTTTTATGTTATAGCGGACATCGGAGCAGATGGGTCTCCTACATCATAGTAAGAGGACGGCGCCGACTATGGACTACGGCACCACATTCCACGGATTGGTTTGGTTTCCGGCCTTTTTAAACCACTTAAGCGGCAAATTTTTAAAGGCCACCGATATCCTCACTCAGCGAAACACCGTTTCAAGTATAATTACTATTTCACGCTGAATATTCTGGGAGCTCATGGTATCGCTTCGGACGAGCCGGCACAATTTGTGCGTTAGCATACGTTTCAGCAAGACTCTCCAGCGTGTGAAATTATATTAAGAAACTTGCCCGGCCACTGTGAAGCGCTTTCAGAGATTGAATAAATTATAATTGTCCAGACCAGGATTCAAACCCGATAGCTTTCGTTTCATGGTTAACTAAATAAAACATTTAGCAACGAGTCTTTCTACGTCTAGAAATTTAAGAAAGTTGAACTTCTCACACTCATTAATACAGCCATGAGCATGACAGAATGAATGGGGAGGAAGCTCTATTTACTTGGCATCTATACAAAAAATATTACACATCAAAAGTACAAAGACAGCGCCCCATTCGACTAAAAATAGGGGGAAAAAATTAAAGCAGTAAGAGATTGACACAAAAAGCAAGAAGTGAATGGTAAGATTAAACAGTTTTTGTTATTTTTTTTCGAAATATCTATCAATGTGTTCAAATATTAAACTCAAAAGCATTTATTCAAATGAGGGGAAATTTTGCAAGTCAATTTACAATAGTGAAGCTACCAATGTTTCGAAAAATATACCTCCATGAATCATCCAAAGACTCATAAGTTTTAATATTTTGCTATCGCCGATTTTACAATGGTTACTTTACACTCGCTAGTTTAGAAAGTACCAGTTGGTGCTTGGGCAGAAGTTTCCATGCATCTTCGTCTTCTATGTATTGATTTACGTTGCTGTTTTCATTATTAAAATACAAACAACTTAAACTTATCACATATTAATATTTCCTAGTGGTTAAGCGAGTAGCAAACCAATCTCAGAGTTATAAATGTGCAATCAAACAAAAATTAGAAAGAGGTAGTGAAACACCTTGTTCCTGGTTTTTATTATTCCCGGATTAAAAACATTCGATTCAATTCCTAAATTATCAAATAATTTATCTTTATTAGCGGATCTAATCAGGATATTAATGTTATTAAAAAAGTATTCATTGGAAATGCAAAAAAAACCGCGCTCAAAATTCTCTAAACATAATTAAATTATATTGTAATTCTATTAATTAATTATATTGTAATACTGTATTTATTTAAACAATATTTTCATTCATCGGAGAGCTACGCTAAAGCAAATACTTACGCATTAATTGGGCCGGCTCGTCCGAAGAGATACCACGGGCACACAGAATACTCAGCGTGAAACGGTATTTGTACTGTTTCGCAGTGAGTGAAGATATCGGAGGCTCTTAAGAGTTTCGCTTAAGCGGCGTTAACAGCCGGTAACACACGTCGACTGTGGCGCGGTTGTTCATGGGCGGCGGTGTTCTCTTACAATATAGCAGACCCACCTGCTCCGTTGTACGCTATAGAATAATAAAAATAGTTAACTTCAACGAAATTGAGTAAATATGAAGCCAAATTCGCTTGAGTAATGTGAAAGAAAATAACTCGTGTAGCAGCAAGAGAGTCGGCGTTTAAAAAAGAGCAATTCATTTTCTTATGCAAATATGAGGCGCGTCAATTACGCGGCCTGAGTAGCCGGCGGAGGCTTCGACGCCGATGATAAACGACTCTACCCTTATCAATAACTTTTGACCGGATCACTGTCATGTCTCATTTGCGGAGCGTATTTTTCACATTAATTACACTTGGTATCTCTTGTTCCGCCCGACAACGGCCGAGTGGGCTTGTCACTCGGAAAGAGTTTAGCTTCCGGAGGGGATTCTAAATTGATGCACTTTTTCGCTTATATCTTTTGTAAAATCTAGGTTTACGACAAATTTCTATTGTGACATGCAAGTGAATTAGAATGTCTATTATATATAATCGGATTTACACTTATTTTTATTTTTTGTTAACTTGTATTGTTGGAATTAATTGAAAAGATAAATATATTTTATTTATCCGTTGGCTCCTTCGGGAGAGCCAGTCCACTACCCATGGACACCATTAGTGCCAGTTCGACCATGTTACCAACCATTAAAATATTCGCTCCAATTTTGAAGGTTATTTAATCTATTGAATGGGTTATACTGGAAGCTACTTGCCCAAAATATAGATACGCGACAAATAATACGTGAGAAAACACACAATTATGGAACGGAAAACTTCAGTGTGATACTAGCTTATGCCATTTGGGCATATACCCTACCGTTTTATAAAAAGAAACAGTTCATTTTGAACAAATAAATTTTATTTACATGTAACGATACATTCGATGACACTTTGAAAACATTTATAATAAGCAGACACCAACTCCGATAATCACCGATCGCTCAGTCGACCACCAATACAGAGAGCATTTTAAATCCCGAAACACGCAGCAGTAAGTACACTTGTCAATTGACAAACATTTCTTTAGAAAGAGTTTTCTTTCTCGGGCGAAAATGGAATGCCATTCAGAATACCTCTCATTTGCTTAATTCCCGTGGGATTACGTGGGAAAAGTGGGGCGTGCGCTTGTCAAAACTATTCAAAAAGATAATTACGCCTCGTCGAGGCCTTAAGGCTGTTTTTGTGGCAACGTACGCGCTCGTTATGAGCTACAATCTTAAAAGGGTTTAGACCTTAAACAAAATCGATTACTTTTATTGTTAGGGGATTTTAAAATAAAACTATATTTAATCAGAAACTTGCGCGACCACGTTTCAGTTGGCATCGTCATTTAAAAGTAATAATAAATATATAACATCCTCATAGCTGAGTGGTTTAATAGGTCTATAATGAAGCGAAGGGTATCGGGTTCGAATCCCGGTCTGGCCTATTATTAATTATAATTAAATTTATAATTTATTCGGTCTTTGACAGTGGCCGGGCGAGTGTCTTAATACTGTCACACCTGTGGGAGAGCCATGATTAAGCATATACGGGCGCACTAATTGGGCCAGCTCGTCATTCGGTGCCTCTGCTGTGTTTCGCTGAGTGCGTGAGGATATCGGAGGCCTTTATAATAGCTGCTTAAGTTGCGTAACAAAACCGGCAACACAACCAATGCGCGGACAGTGGCGCGGTTGTCCATGGGCGGCGACCCCAATTTCTTACCATGATGGTCTTAGATAATATTAATATAGTACATATAGTATTAAGATAGATGCTCAGTCGTTTGCTATACTATATTAAAAAATGATAATTATAGTATTACTTTGAATATATTATAAATATACTACCGTTTTTGATATTTCGATTTAGGATTTTAAGGATAAGTTGTTTATTTTCTTAGAGAGAAAGTAAATTTTAAACTCCATTATCCGAAATATAAGAAAATAAGATATTATTAACTTCCTATAGCCCAGTAACGCATCGGAAGCGCATCTGGGGTACCTGTGTGCTTATTATTGATGACACAAATATGTCATCAATAATTAATCCTTTAAAAAATGTTTAGAACTAAATATGACAGATACATAGAGTGATAATAATTGATTTAAGGACTTTCAAATTAAAAGCAACAATAAATTTTAATTACCATCTTAGGCCATCTTTGTGAAATAAATAAATCACATTACGGCGTGTTAATAAAATATGAGTTACGAGTCTATTAAAGCCGCATCTGCTTTTGCTCCTATTTTCATTGTTCCGGACTAGTTGTGAGATTGGAGTCCCTTAGATATCTAATTATAGCAACAGTCAGGTTTAGTTCCTTAGGAGTAAACTTTGGGACCATAGCGTCCAGAAAACGGTAGATTTTTAACTTTCGATCAATTTAAGTAGGTAATCCGAAAATTTGCCTATATTCCAATAATGCTGTCAGTATTTTGGGTATACAGTCCAACGATTTTGATAATGATTTTCTATTTTTGTAAATTAGGAGTAACTTTATTGTATACATTTTATATTGTTATGATTCCAAATAAGATGAGAATACATTTGAATATTTTTGTTTGTAATTTTTTTTGTAAAAATACAGAATACTCAGCGTGAAATGGTAGTTGTAAATGAAACAGTACTTCTATGTGGTTTCGCTGCATGAGTGAGAATATCGGAGGCCCTAAAAATACCGCTTAAGTGGCGAAAAAGCCAGCAACACAACCAATACGCGGACTGTGGCGCGGTAGTCCACTTATACGAGACCCAGCTGCACCGTAGTCTGCTATACCATAAAAAAGAAGACAAATAAAAGATAGTAAAATATAAGAAGGATTAAAAAAATCCTCACATGACGATTACAAAGAATAATCACATAAACGAATGAGCAGAATAATATGAAACGTGTAAATTTGAAATACAGCTGCGTCAAAGATATGGTATCCCCTCTATTTGTGTTTACCTAGATCAAGAGCGGTTATGCCTAGTGTTGTTTGTTAGCTGCAACATCACAGTTAAAATCGCTTTCATAACGTAACAATTCAAAAAGACATTCAGATAAGTTTTTTTATTACTATAAATAGCGGATAATATAGTATAGATAATATAGCGGATGACGGAGCAAGTGAGTCTCCTAAATGGTAAGGGAACACCGCCGCCCGTGTACAACCGGGCCACAGTCCACGCATTGGTTGCGTTGCCGGCTTTTTACGCCACTTAAGAGACATTTTTAAGGGCCTCTAATATCCGCACTCACTCAGCGAAACATAGTACAAGTACCGTTTCACGTTGAGCATTCTCTGAGATTTCAAGTTATATATAAAATAAACTTTTTACTAAAATGACATACAAAGCTGAAAATCGGAAACTACCGATCTAAAGAATCTATATTGTAACAATTAAAAATAGTACTTTACTTAGAATTTAGGTAAAAGATATATTTGGAAGTGGTTGCTTTTGATATAGGTATTACAAAACGCAAAATACCAAAAATATCACTTATGTAAAATATCAGTTAGGTTTTTATGAAAATAGTGGAAAACGAGGATCTAGGATAAGCGGTCCTCCGCCCATAGACGCCGCTAGCCCTTGCAGGGCCGCGGATGCGTTGCCCGCTTTATAATATAGCTACATTCTTTTTTTGACGGTCCTCAAGTCACAGTGATTGGGAAACATTTATGCAGCTTGCATCAATGAATAGATATTGATTTAACGGCACGACCTGAGAAGTTTCGCTACTTATTCCTCCAACGATAAACTCCACCTTGATGTGTTATTTGACAGTGACACCCAGCCCTAGCAGCTATAGGATGTAGAACGGATGGCAATAAACGGGCGTGGGTGTAATGAGGATGCAAAGTTCCGCGCGAGTGTTGACTGACAATTTGACTACTCACCGTATTTTGAGGACGCGCTGTTGCAGGATGCTCGGAAGGACCTGCACTTACTTCACAGTATCAAAACAGTATACAGCAATAGTTTATTTGAGAACCTCGTAGCTAAATGGTTTTATAATCCTAGAGAGAAAGAGAGAGAGATCCTCGAGAGAAATCGGGTTCCAATTCTGATCAGATCAAAAAATATATAATTTAAATTATTTGGTATTTGCAAGGACTTGACAGGCCGGGCGACTGTCTTAATACAGTCGCACCCGTGGGAGACCCATGCTGAAGCAATTGCTGACGCACCGTGGACCAGCTCGTCTGATATAATACCACGGGCTTACAGAATTGTACCGTGTTTCGCTGAGTGACGATATCGGGGGCCCTTTGAAAATATTGCGCTTAAGCGGCTCAAAGAGCCTGCAACACAATCAAAGCGCGGACTGTGCCACAGTTGTTAATGGGCGACGGTGTAATTTTACCATATAGAAGAGCCACCAGCTCCATTCTTCACTAAATATAAAAAAAGTTAGTAGTAGGATAGTATATACATGCAAATATTTTATGCAGACAGCTTATGTCCTACTTAAGAACTATATCAATCAATACCAGCTACGCTGGCCGACTTCGTTCTGTTCGTTATTATATAATATAAATTTATTATATTATGGTTAATATGGAAAATAGTAGATTCTATTGTTATCATAATGTTCCTGGTGTCCTGAACATAAATATTAAAAAATAAACGAAATTGGCTTAGACGTTCTCAAATTTTGCCCTTAACAACATTTGGTAATTAATTTTTGTTTACAATATATTAAAAACTTTAACTGGTATGATTATTCCTGTAAGTATAGTTAATTTTTATTATTATTATAATTAAGTGGTGTAGTTAATTATAATAGTAAATAAATAATAAAAATAAATTAATTATAGTTATTTATAATACAAAAAAAAGTACATAAAAAAAGTATAACTTATAGTTAAAATATGGAATACTTTTTATAGCAATTCGATTGTTATATATGAAAAAACTGGTAAATGCTTATCTATATTTCAGTGATAAATAAATCACAATCCCATGAAAACGTTTCATTCCTTTCAGAGATATACCACAGAAAGACAGACGCACAATTATGTCCAAGTAAAACTCTTTTATGAATAAAATTAATATATAATTCTATAAAAGTTAATTGAGGGTGAACCTTTAAGGTTAAAGATTTTTATTATATTTAGAGTAATTATTAAAAACTTTTCAACGATTAATAGTTAAAATAGAAAATTTAATTTTCTATTCCAAAGGAAAACGTTATTGTAAAGCAGTTTTCACCTTTTTACGACACGATAATTCCCAGTTTTCCTTCGAGATTTTACACACCAAAGCTTCGAATATTTTCTCGAGAAAAATAACCGGTCTTTTGTGTTAAGCAGCCTTTGTATGCTTAACATATTATTAAAATGAGTTATTTTATTTTTAAAACATACTATCGGAATTAGCACAGTAATCCTTGTGCGAATATGAAAACTCATTATAAATTAATTAGGTAAGCTTTGAAAACCTTTTAAAATTAATAATTTAGATTTATATTCTCGAGATCTCTCGATACAATCATCAATTTTATAGGTTTTGTTAAATTAAAAAATTATAAATTAAAATAATCTATTATTATTGAGCCTAAATAGGAGATATAAACAAAATAATATCAAGAAATGAAATAAATTTGTCTCTATCAGAGGATTTCTTCAACTGAATGCTTCATGTGATAAAAGTGTCAGAGGACGGCGAACCCTAAAAGATAATAAAATTGTTTGTAAAAGGAAATAGAGTATTTTTAAATATTAAAAAATTAAGAAACAAAAAATAAAAATCTTTTTGATATTAAAGTTTGGCCTTGTTTCTTGTCGTAGATTGAGCCAATTTTAAAAGTCTATTTGGACAATTTTAACCTTAATTCTAACTCAGCACCATGCCAATTTAGTTATTTTGTTTAAATCATGAGCAAGTGTGAACATCCACCCTCGCGAGCCGCACGAGTGTGAGTTTGGCCTGACAATTATCCACCACATTTACGTAACTTTCGCCTCGAATCACGGCAACTCCTCTCAGAGAAACCTCGCTCTATCGCATCGGACACAATTAGATTGCTTCATTCATTTCACCGTTCCATCGTCGTTGCGGCGAATAAGGAAACCGCGATAGAGGTAGGTACTCAGAAATGAAGATGAAAGGGCGAAGCAGTGCGGGCAGCCGCCGCGCAATAAACCCATCGGAGCCGCGAGCCCGCGCCGTGGAGTGATTCCATCAGTTCATGGAAATGCGACAGAATCCAGCCATAAAGCTCCAACGCTCGGTGCCACTCGGCGTCTGAAATTGATTAAATAGTGCATTTTTCCAGCGGAAGCGGGCGCGGCGCGCGGCGGGGGCATCATGGCGGCGTTACGTCACTCGCACAGCCGTCCGCACCGAATTGGATCAGTGTCTTGCACGCGAGACGTGAACGCGAGCGTCCGATCGGCCGCCGGAGGCGCGCAGTGCTTGTTCTAGTGCAGTTTTTCGATCGAGCGAGGAACGGCGCGAACGCGCTCAATGTAAGTCCTTTTTGCTTTTTTCCATCGGGCAGCGTCCGCGCGAGCCTTTACGCATCGTGCGCCGATCTCGCTGGCTGCAAATGCTCCGTGAGAAGTGGCGGCCTGCGGTTGACATAAACGTTGGCCTATCAATATTCAATACGGTGGAAGGAGGCTATCGATTGTGCCGGCTTCAGGAAATCCGTGCAAGGTGAAAGCCCCAATGACCGGCTCTTGCCTAAATGTGGACCTTTGTACAAAAAGTTCATCACAAGTACAAAAAGTATCGCGAAATTGCGATATCTTACATAGAAAGAAAGTTAGATATTATATTCAAAAACGTAATAAAACTAACTTTAAATAAGTGCATATAAAATTGTTCTTTAGGCAGTATATATCTAGTTTTAAATGCGCAAATAAATCGGGAAAAGTTATTCTAAAGACTATCTACCTACATTCTGGTTCTTCCAAAAAGTACCTACATATATTCATAATAAAAAACTACTTGAAGTAACATTTAAATTTAGCTAGTTTGAGTGATATAGGTATAATAAAATCTTCCTTTTAAACTTCGGGTTTATTTCTTAATTAAAAGTGCCGAAACTAAATAATTAAAATAAGTTATATTTCAGTGGGTGATATGTTTAGATACTAAGGCATATATTTCGCGGTAGAAATATCTATTGTTCATGTGTCAATATCGATTCGTTAAGGAATAAAATTTTAAGAGCCTCCGTCGCTAATAAGTGCATGATTGACCTATATTAATTCATTCAAACCATTTTTTCGCGATAAAACCTCCTAGTCTATCCTTGTACCAATTTTCATTAAAAATGTACCCTCTTATAAGGTTTTATTTGTTTTGTTTGAATCGAAACAATGTCTTGTATTCTTCTATTGCGTTGCGAAAAAAAATAAACAACATTTAAAATTATTGGTTTATAAGAAGCGAAAAGTCTTTTCTTCGAATTTATATAACTTGGAATTAAACATGTACTAACTCGCTAGATTAGATAATAAATTGTGCGGTTAAGGACAAAGAAACGTTATTTCTTTATTGTTCGCTGTGTCGCTTTAAAATGTAATAAGAAATTCTATGATTATTTTATGACGACGCGGGGGTATTTATATCCAGAAACCTTAAACACGTGAATATATTTAATGTTTCTCATGAAAGAAAAAAGCGTACTTTCCTTAAAGGCCGGCAACGCACACGCGGCTCTGCAAGGGTTGCTGGTGTCCATGGGAGGAGGACCGCTTGCCCTAGGTGAGCCTTCTACACGTTTGCCACCGTTAATATAAAAAAAACCTTCCCTGAACATTCAAAAATATTTCAAGATCAAATTTTAGTGAGATGAATGAAAACCTGTAATAGTTTAGTAAGGAACTCTGCTTACTGTGTTAGCCTTTATCAAAATTTCAACGTCAAAGAGAAAATCCGACTGATCGTAGATGGGAATATCTCTTTGGACGAACAGGCAATAATGGAAAAGGTCTGTTGCGATTACGTCAACTCACAAATGTTAAAGCGAAGTGGTTCTTTTCGTTTAGGGGGTACCACAAACACAACGTGTATGTCGGTATATTACTACCGATATACACGTTGTTTTGGAGATGTGTTAGTAAATTGGCTTAGAAGTTTGGACTGTAGTTTCGAGGCTGAATTATATTAAAGTTTATAAAGTCACGTCGAAGATCAAAAGTTGTGGGTCAGTTCGCTTAAGTTTGAAAGTGATTCCACTTTGGTCCCATACAACGATCTATATGCACTTAATTCTTGGCAAAGTTTTAACATGATTATTGCTATTATAAACAAATTAATAATACAAAATAGATAACATAGAATGTAGGTAAGGAATCGGCATTTATATTTTTTATACAACTGGATGCTCATATTTAGCCCAGTTAGGCCAAAGGTTGCCTTGAACAATAGCTACAATGCTTTCAAATTGGATTATTTTTTTTGCTATCAGGATTATAAAATATCGGCATACGTCTAAGATCCTACTGTTTATAATGGATTTTAGGTATTTCAGCGAGAGAAGTCACGAGATGTAACTCCATGCGGATTGCTACGATGCGTCAAAAGCATTCATACTAAAAATACATATTCATAAATGTCTGTGTATGTTAAAATTTAAAAAAAATCTTGCTAATATTGTGTCTCATCTAAGTATTTCCATTTCAATTTTAGACTCAAATAATTCTTGAACAGTTTAATTTTCTGCGCGGCGTCAGTTGTAATTTCCTGCTGGCATTTTAATAATTTTAAACTGTATTTTTTTATACTCTGAATATACCTTTAAAATTTTCAAAGTTATTTGTATGATTACTTATATACGTAAAAATTAAATATATAAGTATTTATATGAAGCCTTTTGAGTACATGTTTAAAAATAAAATAAGTTCCAGCAAATTTAAATCATTCAAAGGCATCCCGCGCTTCACTGCAAGTTAGCCAATCCCAACAACGAAATGTATAGGCAATTGTAAAAAGCGATACCGTAAAGAGGTCGCTTACAAAATTAATAAAAGTTACGAAATGACAAATGACAGCTGTCAAGTTTACATTTGTCAGTCGGCGGCCGGCGGGCGATTTCGCTCTGACAGATGTTACAATGATCCAATTCTATTGTTCAATGCTTCTAGAGACATGGGCTAGATAATCTAGTATCGTGCTGTCATTTGGGTAGTCTGTTACAAATGCGGCCTCCGAGAAACATCTAAATCCTTACGCTGACGGGGCTGACATTTGTACCACCAAATTTTCAAATGCATGATTTTTATCACTAAAATATTTGTACATAGGGATCAACGGCGCTAACACCTGACATAGTTTAAGTTAACATCTGGTATAGTATGCTGAGTTATTACAATTTATGTAGTATGATTAATAAAATATTATTGTTTCATATCTGGCGCTTAAATTGTCCTCAATATACTGTTTAAAATACATAAATTGTAACTCGTCATGAGAAATTTGCAAAGGTTTCCGGGCGCCTTTCAAGTTAAAATTAATATACATTTCAAAACAGTAACCATTATATCGCCCCGAAAGCCCCAATTTTCCTCAATACAAGAGAATTCACTTTTATAATTTTTGTGTGAGAAAATTTCCTACACTTCCCTCACTCTACGTTGAGATTATTTTCAAATTCTTTCGCAATCCGAAAAAGAAACTTAAAAGTGGCATACAATACATTTTCTGAGCATATTTTAGAAGCTTTTGATATCCTACAGATATATATAGGTAATAGTATCTATTATAAATTTATCAGTGACATATATAATACAAAAGATTACTTATGTGCTGTTTCTTCCACATAGTTTATTTTAAATAACGTAATAGGTGGTAAATGGGTAGGAGTAAGACTGCCGTTTGCCTCCACCCTAAGAGCCTCAATAAAGCCGCGGGTGAGTTGTTGGCCTTTAAAAATATTATTTATTACAAGTATTTTCTTATAGGTAAACGTAAATTCACATATCTATGTATATAATTAAATAAATAAAATCCAGTTCGGTTATAATTAGATTATATTAAAACATATTAAATCTTAGCTAGTCAGTATTAAGTCAGCTAGAAAATTTGATGAAAATTTGACGTTTTGTTTAAAAGCTTATAAGAATTAAACATGTATATTTCATTTACGAGATACCCTCATTTATATTTACAAAGTGTAGCGTTATTAAATCATCTTCATTCAATTTCTTATCAAAGCCAGCGTATTAATTCGTCTAGAGAATATGACACTGTCCCAGAAATAATAAAATGCCTGTAAGGATTGAACAAAGGAGTTTTGTTCAGTTCATACTCCCATACTCATAAGCGGTGCTCTATTTGAAACAGAGTCTTACACATTTCAAACATACATAACACTAGGAAAAGGTTTGATAGCACGATTTGTAAGGAGGGTAGATAACAAAAGATAGTGTGTATTAATTATTACCATACTAATATGGCTTTTAAACAAATGTCTGTAGAATCCACCTCTCTGTGGAATCAGCTGCCAGCGGGGGTATTTCCAAACCTATACGACTTGGGGACCTTCAAGGAAAGAGCGTACATATTCCTTAAAGGCCGGCAACGCACCTGCGGCTCTTCAAAGGCTGGGGGTGTCCATGGACGGAGGACCGCTTGCCCTGGGTGAGCCTCCTGCTCGTTAGCCACCGTTATTATAAAAAAATACAAAGAATTATTTAACATGAGTTAAAAATTGGTACTTGATTTTATACTTTTGACAGCTAAACAGGTTCGCTTTTAAACTGTTTCCATATGAGTTCAATAGAGATTTGCTTTGAATCTTGATATTTTTAAAGAATATATAAATTGTTCTATAGACACCCAAGGTTCATTTGGGACGCAAATAATTGCTCAATTCCCATCAAGTTTCTTTCATCGAAAGAGCTGCAAATTTTCATACGCGCCATTGTTAAATTACATTCTAGAATTGAATAAAGAACTCGAGGTCACGACAATGGCTAGATTCTGACCAGTGTAGAGAGAGCCACGCGTTCGTACGAGCCGCTCCCCTCTGGGCGCATGAGGCCCTCGCCACAGCGGCTGGGGGGCTCTTCGCGGCTGGTTCTGTCACGGTGGGCGTTCGACCTACATATCGCTGGGATGCGATGCGAGAGGCAGGCGCCGCGGGGCCTGTGGGCCGTGTACAGGCGTGCACACATTTGCTTTGCATTCACCAACTTTTTTAGCACCGACGAAAGACTGTAAGGTCGACCTGCGGTTCTGTAGCAGCGTAGCCTCCAAACAATGGACCGATTATTTTGATTGATTGATATATCACATAAATACAATATTATACCAGTTTGTATAGAAAACACCAGGTAAGACTCCTGATTATAAGAGATTACTATCGCCCATGGACAACCGCGTTGGAATCCGAGCTTTATTTATGTTTTTTTACAACACTTGAATGGCATAAAGAGAGAAATCGGATTAATACTGTCACGGTAATATTCCTTTAACTCGTAGCATCACCCCAGCCAACCCCTACCAAAGATAATAAATTTACAAATTAATATTAGTTCTGTTCGGACCGGGGATTGAACACGGTAACCATAACGTCTGGTTAGCTTACGTCTCGACTACGAGTTGCTTGAATTTTATTTTGGTGTAATTTTCTTATAGCCAGTTTATATATATATTTTTCTGGATCGCTTCGCTGGATCCACATCGCTCAAGATCGCATCGGGTGGGCATTTTTGGGGGAGGCCTATGTCCAGCAGTGGATTTAGATGGGCTGATGATGATGATATATATTTTTCTACATGTTAAACTACCGAAAAAGGAAAAGTTGTTCTGAAACAGAACAAGTACGCTTTAGTATCTCACGTCAAAAGATTAGTTAACATGTGTGGTCGCGTCCAATGCAATTCCTCTCGTGCACCTGACAGAGCAAGAATAACAAATTAAACAATGCGATAGTCATTGAGAAGATAAATTACTATTCAAATGAACTGATAGCTAAATGGAATTCAGCTGTAATTGTGTATTGCGGGAATGCAGTCTCATTAAATGAATTCGGAATTAATCCACGAGCTTTTGGAATCCGTGCCTTTCTGAGAATTTGTTGATTGATTTCACAGCGACAAGAAAACATAAATTAATTAGGAAATAGGAATGTGACGGGTGTCCTTCTCACTGATAATCCTTTAACTGGCAGAAAGAATGACCTCGTCACTGTGGTATCCTTACGTTTCACACGTCCACGGACTAGATAGAAGAGGGACAAAGCCAAAAAAGCTACAAATTGCAAATCGAAAACCTACTTTTCTGGTTTTTGAAGGTCGGTCAAAAATAAAAAAATAAAAGCAACAAAATAAAATATAAAACGCAAGTATCAAGGCGATGTTATTAGAAATATATTGTACAAGACTAAAGTAATAATTTTGTTAAAGTTTCTAAGAAAGATTTATAAAACATTGTAACAGCTATGTAAGCGTATATATTACTCAGAAAAGTTTTCAATCAGATTATGAAGTTGTTAAATCTTTTCATACGTTTTGTGTTTAAAGATGAATAATGTTTTAAGAAAAATGTAGTGTTTCAAATAATCTTGTAACAGTTTCTACAACTTTCTAAGGCGCTGTTAAAAGGTTAAATAAATATTTTCATTTTATATGATGAAAGGCTTTATTCACTCGCAAAGACAATATCACACAATAAATTATTACAATAGATCCTTTATAAGTCAATCATCAAGGTAGATGCCAAAGAATTGCTACGTTCGAGGTATAGAGGTAAAATTTAATTTATTGAATTACGAAGGGAAAATATGTTACAAATCCATATGCTGAGATTTCGAGTCATTGCGATTTTGGTGTTCGAAAGGAAGGAAATAAATATTTTTCAACTAATTTATGTTCGACTTAAGGAGGCTCTACTGTATATAGTTCATCAATATGAAGGTAAAAAGTAGGCAAAAACGTAGAAGCGTCTATATGCTACTTTACAAATATTAATACATTATTTAGGCAAAGATATTAATAAACCTACTTTAATTATTATTTTCAGACACGTGTGAGCTAAAAGGGAATTATATACATCATAACAAAACCCGTGTAATTCCTTACCCAACAGTTAAAGATGAGGAAATAACGTCCTCTTAGTTTATGCCGGTTAAGTAGCGTTATTTAACTCCATTTAGCACAAGAATAGAAACCTTTGGAAACCTTGAGTAACATTTACATCTGATAATGAGGCTTTATGTAAATAGATAACGATTGTGCTGATAACACACATTCATGGCTTTAATTGCTGTAATTTACATATCCTTTGAGATTTTGCATTCGGATATGAATGAAGGAGTTTTTTGCATTTTAATCCCTTCGCATTATTTAAAAGAACATTAAATATTAATTATTGGTCCGAAGTGATACCACGTGTTCATAGAAAACCAGCGTGAGACAGTATTTGTTCTGTGTTTCGTGAGTGAGAAATTATACCGCGCAGGTGTCGTAAAGAGCCGGCAACACAACTAAAGCGGATTGTGACGCGTTGTCCATGGCAGACGGTTATGAAAACTGTTCGCTCCATTATCTGCTGTGCTATAGAAACAATTTATTACACCTCATAGAAATATGTGCTTGTAGCGATTTACTTAAAATCCCTTATCCCTAAAATAGGAAGTTTACGTAGACTTCTGTCTCATTTTCGCAATAGGAAATTCACGTCAGTTAGAGAGTGACAGAATGTTTATAAAGTTTCAAGTAAAGTTGCGTAATGAATATCTAAATTACATTATTTTCTTGTTTCTTGAAATAAAAATAGGGAGATTTAACGAGCAAGAGGCTCACATATGATAAGTGTTCTACCACCAATATTTTGTTTTATGGTATAGCTGACAACGGAGCAGGTGGGTCTCTATATTGAAAGAGAATACCACCACATATGGACAACACGCCATAGTCCGAGCAATGGTTGTATTGACGGCATTTACGCCGCTTAAGTAGCATTTTTAAGTGCCTCCGATATCCTCACTCACTCAGCGAAACACAGTAGAGGCACCGTTTCAAGTACAACTACTTTTTCACGCTGAGTATTCTGTGAACTTACCGAACTTATCTAAATACTAACCGAATATTTATCGTATTAATCAGTGTTATATTGTTAGCATAGAATTACGTTAAAAATGCATATAAACTAAGAAGTATTCATATGTTGAGGAGCAGGGCATGCGATGCACGCGAGCGTACCTGCGCCCGCGCACCGCGCTGACTCATCGGCGCGTGTTCGTTGCACATCTGCTTCGGTCCCACGAGAGGGGCGTGGGGTCAGAGGTTCTCATTAGACTCATCGAAATTAATATCGTCTATGGGGACTTTCTAATGCCACTGTAATAACTACTGCTTGCTTGAGAGATATAAGTCCTTTTTTATATAAACCTGGCAAACGAACAGGAGGCTCACCTAGAGCAAGCAGTCCTCCGCCTATGGACACTTCTTGGCTAGCAGAGACGCGGGTGCGTTGTCGGTAGCTTTTTTTCTTTTCTTAACTAATGTCTTAATTCAGTCTTGATAAAGTACATTTTTGCAAAAATGAGACTGAACACTTTAATAATTAATCTTAGTTTTTCTAAGTTTATAATATACGACTTGGGGATCTTCAAAAAAAAAGTGCGTACCTATTCCTAAAGGGCCGTCAACGCACCCGTAGCTTTCCAAGGGCTGAGGGTGTCTATGTGCAAAAGATCCTAGGTAAGCCTCTGACTCGTTTGTCAACGTTTCCATGAAAAAAAACTTATAATATCATCACCTATGTTTGATGTAACTATTAAACTTAACTAAAGCTTAGTTTATCTCCCAAATATGGAATGTTTTGATTTTAAAGTGTCCCTAGAAAATGATTTTTACATTTACCTAAACAAATTTGTGCAATGTGTGTTAATGCATGTTTCATTTATGTTTGAAATTGATTAAAAATCAACGGGATAATATACTCTTAACCACAGCTGCATAAGCAGCTGGTCACTGACGTATATAAAAAAGTTTTACAGCGTCCAACCCAAACCACAAGCTGTTTTAATATTGAACTTCGGTTAGTTACTTTATTATCATTGCAACATTTTGTCAGTGGCC